>BRDA01050155.1:0-12212 GCA_036984385.1 Crenuchus spilurus
CAAAGAGACTATACAACTGTATTTAACGCCATCCCATCTGGTCTACTCATGCTGTTTAAAAATTTTGATTTGTCTTCTCTTCAATCCATGAGTCCTCCTACAGCATAGTCACTCCTGTGTGAATACACTGGTGTCGTTGGACATAAAGTCGATTAAAACTCTTCCCACACTCTGAACAGTAATACGGTTTCACTTCTGCGTGAATACGCTGGTGTTGTTGGAGATTACTCTGTTGATTAAAACTCTTCCCACACTCTGAACAGTGATACGGTTTCTCTCCTGTGTGAATACGCTGGTGCAGTTGGAGAGAACTCCGTTGATTAAAACTCTTCCCACACTCTGTACAGTGATACGGTTTCTCTCCTGTGTGAACACGCTGGTGTTGTTGGAGATTACTCTGGTGATTAAAACTTTTCCCACACTCTGAACAGCAATATGGTTTCTCTCCTGTGTGAATACGCTGGTGTTGTTGGAGAGTACTCTGTTGATTAAAACTTTTCCCACACTCTGAACAGTGATACGGTTTCTCTCCTGTGTGAATACGCTGGTGTTGTTGGAAATTACTTTGCTGATAAAAACTTTTCCCACACTCTGAACAGTGATACGGTTTCTGTCCTGTGTGAATATGCTGGTGCAGTTGGAGAGTACTTTGTCGATTAAAACTCTTCCCACACTCTGAACAGTGATACGGTTTTTCTCCTGTGTGAATACGCTGGTGTTGTTGGAGAGTTCTCTGTCGATTAAAACTCTTCCCACACTCTAAACAGAGATACGGTTTCACTCCTGTGTGAATACGCTGGTGTTGTCGGAGATTACTCTGATGATTAAAACTTTTCCCACACTCTGAACACTGATACGGTTTCTCTCCTGTGTGAATACGCTGGTGTCGTTGGAGATAACACTGATGATTAAAACTCTTCCCACACTCTGAACAGCAATACGGTTTCTCGCCTGTGTGAATATACTGGTGCAGTTGGAGATTACCCCGACGATTAAAACTCTTCCCACACTCTGAACAGTGATACGGTTTCTCTCCTGTGTGAATACGCTGGTGTCGTTGGAGATAACTCTGGTGATTAAAACTTTTCCCACACTCTGAACACTGATGTTTGCCTATTTTTTCTGTGTTTTCCAGCATTTTTTTGTTAAATGTATCACAGTTGAGAGTATCAGAAGTTGTACTGGATGCCACATTCTCTTCTTTTATTTTTTCGGATTTCAGCATGGTGATGTTTTACTCTTGATCGTATCTCCTGAGGTCTTTGTTGAAGCTGGCACAAGGAACAGGGGAAGACTTTCAAGAGGATTGTATTCCTGTAGAAGAAAAAATAAAAATATGAAATTAAAATGTAATAGAAGATTTTTAAGCAGATATTTTTAAGGGAATAGAACATCAAATATCAGGTTATTTCTCCAAGTCAGTGGGCCAATACTCATAGTAATTTTTGTTGTGTAATGGGAGTAAAGCATGACATATCCTTTTATCTACATAAAATAAGATTTTACATCACAAATCCACATTTCATCTGCAAATTCTATTACATATCTAGTGTTAAGTCATGAAAATATTTTACATTAATTACCGCTGGTTTAGTTGAATTCATCATACATCTTGCAAATAAATATATCAGAATTGGAGGATGTTCACCCAGAATTTTTTCTTCATAACAAATCAAGAAATCACAAACATAATTTTTTTTTTTAATACCTGAACCATCTAGTTTCAGGAACCATACCTCAAACTAACAAAATAATTTCAGTTAATGTTATTTATTTTTAAAAAACAGGTAGAGGACCAAAATATTGAAAAACAGAATGCCTTTGTCACTGTACTCATTTACAATGAGATTGAAAGCCACTATTTTACAGTGCAACCACATACGTAATATATACAATATAGATAAATAAACAGGGTAAAAAGGTGCATAAATCTGAGGCTCTTTATACAGTTTTGAGAAAGAGACATATATGGTGTTATATACAATGATGGTATGACATATGGTGTTATTGTAACAGTGATTTCTGATTCTTTTTACCTTTGTTTTATAAATTGGTGGTACTGTATATATACATTTTTATAATCCAAGGCTTGTCAGCATAGTTTTGCCTTCTTGTAATTGTCCTTATGGGACAATGATTTTCATGTAGCTCATTTAATGTGGACAGAAACATCATAAACTTAGTTTGGATCATTCTTTGCATACAATCCACTCCATATTTGTTGTTTTACATCCTTTATGGCAGTGATTGTTTCTGGTGTTTTGTTTGGTATCAATTAGATTTTTTGTTAGGCCAAGTAAAAAAAAAAAAAAACTATTGATCATCCCCGCCCAACCCTCTAAAAAGGGTCTTTTTGTTCTTTTTTTTAACGCAGAAAAGCGCGCCAAATACGCTAGTCTGTCCTAGAATCATTCAAATTTTGCGCTATTCAAATTTACACCTGCTAGCTCGCTAGCTGGGACTGGCGCGAGGCTACTGTGAAGTGTGTCCGCCTGTGATGTGCTTTGTGCAGGGTTCATACACTTCAACCAATTTAAAATTCAAGGACTTTCCATGACTTTTCAAGTACCAAAAACCTAAAAAATCCAGGACCAAAAATTAAGCATTTCAGAACTGAATATCCTAAAAAATTATATAAACTGTAAGACAGTGACTTTAAATTACCAACCTCAGATGATTGACAGAGAAGTGTGTGCCATTAGGAATGCATTTGGTAAATGTGTATAATTTTCAGATCAATTAAAATTTAGTTTTATAGCGCTTTTTACAACGGGCGTTGTCACAAAGCAGCTTTACATAATTAGTATCAAACAATCGGAATCTAAGCCCGATGTGAGCGAGCCGAAGGCAACAGTGGCAAGGAAAAACTCCCTCAAGGCTGGAGGAAGAAACCTTGGGAGGAACCAGATTCACAAAGGGGATCCAGATGCATCCATCACCTTCCCACAGTCTTATGTGTCTGTGACTTTTGGTTTAGACTCTCATCATAAAGGAACACATACGCATTAGATTACGGCACCTGTTGAACAAGCATGGACTTAAAATATGGTGCCAGTCCATAATTAATAAATAAGCACATTTGCGCTTTCCACATGTGAATGACTTGGCTATCTCACTATCAGGAAAAATTTGCTGGAAAAGTCTGCCGACGTCCTCACATGACCTATATGAATGCTTATCCATCACATTTAACGCCCACATTATTTCAGGTTTCAATCGTTTTTCATCACAAATGAGGACAGTGTTGAAATCCGAGAACCTGAGTCCTAATCACATACATGCAGAAAAGTCCCGCAAATTAGTAGTCTAGAAAATTATGATAATCATGCAGTGATCACCATCATTCAGTAAGAGTCATAAACTCAGTCAAAATATTGAAGCGACACATTGACATGAAGTGACGTCACTGTGCTACAGAAACTACGTAGCCTGCAGACGGTCTCTCTCTCTCACACACACACACACACTGAGGGGCAATTTCAGCATCTCCAGTTCACCTGACATGTGCTTGTGGGAGGAAACTGCCCAATAATTACTCATTTAAACTTAAAGTAAATGTAAAGCACTCTATATAGTTAATCTGACTCACGTTAGGATCAGGGTTGGTACTAGGGCCCCGGGTCTTATGTCCTACCAAAAACTGATCGACCAACAAACGCTCCCCGCTTCTGAGCGAGACTGTTCATGTGTACCACAAGCTCCCACACACACACCAGACGACAAATTAAAGCAGCGCGCGGGGCTAAAAACAAGTGGGAACGGGTTACAAAAATCAGTCCCACGCAGACCACGCAAAAACTCCGAAGTGCTGGCTACTACACTCACACACTCAGTTCACAATGTTTACTTCCTTTCATTTGACTTTTCAACACTGACTCACCCATATACTGTATTTCCAATGTCAAACTTCTTCAAGCAGTAATGGCGCGACGTCAAGTGCTTATTGTCTGACTGAGGTCAGTCATTTTCCAGCCATCGCTGATTAAAGTAAGACTTCTCAGGCATTCTGGCTGAATGAAGCTCAACTGTTAGCGATGTTTATTAGCCCATGTTAGCAACAGAAAGACTAGCTAACTAACAACGTGAGGCCACGCTCAAAACTGCGAGCAGTCGGGAAATATGAGCAGCGATTAATCATTTGAAAAATAATGCTACTACGTTTGTGTTTTAGATTATAATATGGAGTTCTGACAGGAGCTCTTTGCACTATTTTCCATGACTTTTAAGCACTTTTTTCAATCTTGTTATTTTTCCAGGACAATTCAGTACTGGATTTTAACATGTTTATTTTCCATGACTTTCCAGGTTTTCCAGGACCCGTACGAACCCTGTTTGTGACGGAGAATGGTCTCAGCAGCATCCGCTGGGCAGAAACTACGATAGAAGTCAGAAAGAGTGATAGAAGTCAGTCTCAAAACACAAGCAGCTACAAAAAACCACCAGAAATAGAAGCTCGATTTGTCGCTACAAATGCTCCCACGTACATTTACACAAAAAGATCACTGATTCGCTCATTTCGCTGTCAATCAAAAAGGGATTTAGCCTCAGACAGATCATCCATCCAATCATCAGGCAGAAGCTGAGCGTCCGGTCCAGCCGAGGCCAGCCCACTGCCCCATAGACCCCCAGAGACGCTGAGCGTCCGATGGGCAGGACAAAGCCCAGTATTTATCCAATGACTCGTCTCGTTTTGCTCAGCGTCCGTCCACCCTGTTTAGAGCACTGTGAAGCTGCGGGAATGAGTGAGAGGAAAGCCGCGTCGTTACCACTGATAAGAAGCTGATTCTGAACAAAAGTTGAGCGTGTTGTAGAGCATATTTGTGACCCCACCAGGGAAAACCAGGCCAAGTCACTGGGCAATTTACTGAGATATCATGTCAATATCGTGTCTCTCACATTAGCGACAAAACTTAGCCACTCAGTATTATTGCTGTAAATGAAAGATAATAGTTTCAGGTATCAATCGTAGTACATATTTTGATCAAAAACAAAACTTACATTCACAAAATAAGTTGTTTTGAAAAAAAAACAAATTTTGAAAAAAAGAATGACTTTGACCTGGTTTTCCCTGGCGGGGTCACATTTAGTGAATGACATGTACACACATGTAATGCGGTACTCCTTGGATATTATTGATCACTTATTTTTTTGACATTTTAGGGGAAGCTGAGCTTCCCTTGCAGTCTTAGAGCAATCGCCTCTGCACTAGATGCATTTTACCAGGAATACAGCGACGGGAAGCATGATGGTGACCCCATTTCATGTTTTCAACATCATTTTAATATTCGCTACGTACTTTTCTACCATCAATCAACAACAACAACAAAAAAACACCTCCCCCCCGACCCAACATTTTTGGTGATAAAGGATGATCACCAATTTTTTTTTTTTAAACTTGGCCTTAGTATGCACATTAGCTGGGTTCTATTTGTTGGAATCTATATTTTATAATCTGGACACATTAATATTAGGAGTTAAAATATGACTGGCCTTTGAGTTCAGCTCTCCATGTGAAAGGCAGTTTAAGGCATCTTACTTCAGCATATTCTTACGAAAGCAGGAAACATCTGCCAGTCTGCCATAGGATAAGGTCAGTTTATTGCAACAGGAAGCTGCTGTGTGACTGTCAGTAAAAGTGAGTGGTAGAACTTACCCTGAGTCAGCATAAATTAGGACACACAGTCTTTATCTAGGATGCACAGACATCACTTCTTACATGCACTGACCATGCGCTCAGCATGCACCATCCAAATGATAAGCTACGCTTCTCATTGGCTGATCACTTTTGAACACACATAGTGATTGGTACAGGGAGGGGTTTGGGGGCGAGCTTTGACAGTATAATAAGGAGTCAGGTTTTGATGAGGTCAGAACTTGTTGGGAGAACTGCTTAACTATATGTCTCTCTTATACAACTTCTCCGGAGCTCCGTTTAAATAAAGAATTCTGTTATTCTACTCCAATATTGGTGTGTCTCCTCTTTGCATCAACCAACATGCAGGACTGGTTTTGTCCACATATTTCGTCCTAAAATAGCAGCAACAGCATATATAACTAACTGTACTACTGGCTCATAGACAGCGTGCTGTATTGCACACTCAAAGCCAGCATTACAGTGAGCGGTACAGGCTGTACTGTTCTGTTCTTGTGACAAAACGTGTTTTGGGGGGCAGCCAGGAGTCGTGTAGTGTCAAACAGGCAATTCGCCCTATTCACAATCCCACAATTCCATGCGCGACCGGCAACATCCGATGTAGTTGTTTACATAATGGCAGCAGTGAATGTGTCAGCAGGAGAGTTTAAAATACATAGAAACAAGCCTATAAATCAGGGGTCTAGATGTTGTGTACCACAATGCAGTAATTGGCAAGGGCTAGACAAACAACAGCAACAGAAAAGATCGTACTATAGGTTTCCTAAAGATACCACAAACTTAGGAAGATTCCATCAGGCGGTAAAACTGGTCAGCAAGTGACTATGTCAGAGTGTGTTCTGATCATTTTGTTGGAGGTAGATTACTGCAAACATTATTTTATTCTACCCTAATTATATACCGAAATATATACTGCACTGATAAATAAATAGGCCTCTAATGATATAAACATACACTGGCAGGCTTGATTAGGCCATGCAGGGCCCTAGACTAGGCGTGGCTTATGTACTATTTCATAATGTAACATTTGTAGGGCTATCCACCAGTTGAATTCATTTTTGGATATTTTCATACAAAATGTGTACCACAAATTATTGTGCATGATAGTGTAGCTTAGTATTGATAGCATGCAACAACGTGTTTACACTAAAAACCCACTGCATACATTGAAAATACAAGTTGACACAACAAGATATGATGTTTAATATCCAAAGACATATTATCTGCATATAGTTACAAAAGCTAGTAGATATCACGTAAGTATTTACTTACCAAATAAAGTTGTAAACAGTTTATGTAGCGTAGCTGGCATAGAAAAACAAGAGAAAATGGTGAACGGGATGTTGCCGGTTGCGCGGTGCATTCTGGGATTTGTGAAAAGGGCGAATAGGCTCCCGACAGGGGATGCATCTCATGGCGGGGATGCCGAATTCAGCACAACACCTGTTTATGCCTTTTGGAATTTAATTGATGAAGTATATTTGTGGTTCAATTAACTGAGCAAGTAGGTTTGTGTGTAATTTCACTGACAAGTGGGATGCTGCTCATACAGAATGTATTGAAACCCACCTCACTTTCTATTCTAGAGTACACTGAGCAGGCTGAGAGAATGAGAGAGAGAACAAAGCAGATTGGGAAAATGTGTGTTATTGTACCTCGTTTCAGGTCTGAATCGTTGCTAACGCGCTAATGTCCCTCCGCTCTTAGGAGTAAATTAGCGGTAATCGAAGCGTCACTAAACTCTCTCCGGGTACAGGAGAGGACTCCCTCTCGGAGACTTAGCGGCTAGGCAGTTTAATGATGCAGATTCCCACTGTGCCAGCCGGTCACCCAAACCGCTAACTGGTCAGTCGTGTGCGGTATTGAGTTTGGTCACAAACAGGAGCTCCTTGTTTTTGCTAAACAAACAGAACAGCTGTGACTGAGCCTAGCTGCTAACCCGGGCTAAGCTAACAGGAAAGTTCAGCGAGGGTCTAACCTGCTGGTGTAAATACAAGTAACCCCAGAACAATACTGTCGCCTTACTTGTTTCACGATATTACAGCCATTTTCATTATAACTCATCCCTATAAACTACTGTTCTGTTAATCACAGAAACAAACACCTCCTCTTTCGTAGCCACTTTTTTTCCTTGCAGAAAAGCCCCTGAGTGGACAAAAGCGCCTGACTGGATTTTTAATTGTCAGCCAACCATAGATCACATATTTGTATCTGACAATTATCCGATACCGATACACAGCTGATTAATCTTTCAATCTCTAAATTATTGGTCTATTTTATCTCGTTGTTTGTTTATTTATATATATTTAATCCAGGCAGTTCTATTCAGGCACTGAAGTGTAAATCAGAATCCTACTGGATGTGAAATAGAGGAGGGGGAGTAGAGTGTGTTGTCACCATAGACATAGGAGTGTGTCCGAATTCAGGGTCTGCATCCTTCGAAGGACCCGGCCTACCGTCTACGTAGGCCGGGTCTTTCGAAGGCCGCGAAGACCGGAAGTGAGCGGCTGTGAATTCTTATTTTTTATTTATTTATTTATTTATTTATTTTTTTGCATGTCTTACAAACATTTCAGGAAAGAGAAAAGAAAGGAACAATGGTAAATTATATAATAAAAATAATAAAAAATAACGAAATAAAGAATAAAAAAACAAAATACATTTTTTAAATGTGAGTTACAGAGTCAGTTTATATGCATTACAGATATCTTTCGATTTTAGAGCTTTCTTGTTGTTTGAATCTGAGATTGTATTGAGATACAGTTTTAAGTCAGTTACAAAGAGGTCAAACAGTGGTTTTCTACACATTGTTTTACTTTTATGAATATGAAACTTTGCCAGAAAGAGAATCAAATTGATCATATATGTGGCAGAGGAATCTTTCATTTTAAAATCTGTGATACCAAACAAAACATTTTCAAAATATGATGAAAAATCAGGCTTGATATTGGAGATCAGAGCAGCAATGTCTTTCCAAAAGTTCTGTGAGTAAGAACACTTCCAAAAAAGATGAATTGATGTTTCAGGGTAAAGTTTACAGAAAGAGCAAGAAGTATCTATATCGGCTGTGTATTTCTGAAGAAAGTGTTTTGTTGGATAAAATTTATGAATTAATTTAAAAGAAATTTCTTTGATTTTATTAGTAAGAAAGAATTTGTGTGGGAGAGACCAAATTTTTACCCAGTTAAGGTTTTGTACAAATGAGTTCCAATAGGATATTGAAGATGGGGATGAAACTACATTTGCTTGAAATAAAGATTGGATTTTAGAATTGGTGCCTTTCGGTTGTGTTGAAAAACAGAGTTTACCAACAGTGGAATGTTTAAATGAATTAAATCAGTTCTTTATACAGTATAAAAGGCTCGCTTCCTGTTCAACTATGTGTGTCTACTGCGTAGTTTAACGTACCTGCACAAAAATGCTGTGGACCATTTTCCACCACCCTTCAATGTAGTACAGCCATTCACACCTGTGATCACCAGCCACTACAAACTCCTCACACCTTCCATCTACAGTGTCCACTGTCCACCAACCTTCACTGCTCATCGTGTGAAGAAACAACTAATGAGATTGAACCTTACAATGTTGAAAATGTGTGTAGAGAAACTGTGCTGAATGCTTTAGCCCATATGTAATCTGAACTGTGCACCCAGCAATGGTTTGGCGCCCTCTCCTGGGTTTAGTTAGGACCGCAACCCTGATCAGGATTAAGCAGATAATGGATGTATGGATGGATAATCTGAGCTGCAGTTTGACAAGAGCATGTTTTGCACTTTTAAGCGGATAAGATGATGGGTGTATGGATGGATAATCTGAGCTGCAGTTTGACAAGAGCATGTTTTGCACTTTCCACTTTATGACAATATTTGCAAGGCTGATGCTTGCTCATCTGAGACTTATAAAAAGGTCTGTTTTATAGCTGTATCTGTGATTTATTTCTGATTATATTCATGATTTATTTTTGATAAAATTAATAAAAATTGAAATTAGCTTGGTCTTGCAAACAAGTAGTATTCCTGATAAATTGTGACCCCACCAGGGAAAACCAGGCCAAAGTCACTGGGCAACGTATTGAGATATTGTGTCAGTATTGTTTCTCTCACATTAGCGACAAAACTTAGCCACTCTGTATTATTGCTGTAAATGAAAGATAACAGTCTCAGATATCTATCGTAGTACATATATTGATCAAAAACAAAACTTAAAGTTACAAAAAAAGTTGTTTTGAAATAAAGAATGATTTTGACCTGGTTTTCCCTGGCAGGGTCATAAGTTTCATGTTTGGGGAAAAATGGTGTAAAGGAATGGGGCAGGATTATGTTATTATGGTGATCATGCTAGTATTTAACCACTGTGCCTGTACAATGTGGCCAATAGTCACAGACGGTCACAAGATTCAGCAGTTTGACAATGTTATTTTTTTATGTTGATCATACATACTTGTGTGTATGATCAACACTGATTAGCTTGAGGGAGTCTGGGTTATTGAATTCCCAGTGCTAAGAGCTCCTCTTCTCCTTGAGCACCATCTTTGCTCTCAACTGGCTACTGGACCCAGGGGCGTAGCAGCAAATTTGGGGCCCTGTACACTCTCAATGTCAGTGGTCCCCTATAAATGCCAGTAAATGAGGCACATGAGTAAAAAAAGGGGGGTATTTATTTAAATAAAAAAGCATAAATAAGGTTTTAAGCTACAAACAGATGCAGCAGAAATATTGCTGGTGGATCATTTATTAAGTCTCAGCACAGAGTTTCACTTTTAGCTCTGCTGTGTTAATAGACAATAGGCTTTAGCACACGCACTGAACCAAAAGACTAACTTACTTTAAACTTAAGGTAAACAACTCGCATTTAGGCAGCAATTCTACCAGTCAGCAGCTAACTAGCTCTCTCTGTCTCTGTCTCTGTTTTCAGTCTCTCTGTCTCTGTCTCTGTCTCTCTCTCTCTCTCTCTCTCTCTATCTCTGGAAACTGGTTAAAGTTGATAACTAACGTTAGCGGCTCATAATTGTCTTTATACTTAGCCGCAAGCAGCCTGGTTGGCAACTAACTAAACTAACGACTTAACGTGAGCCTACAAAATTCAGCAGCAGCTGTCTGGAGTGGACTACTTTAACTTTAATTGGACTTTGCATAATAAGAAAACAAGGTTCACCTTTGGGAAAGAAAGCCATCAACAGCTGTCTCCCCTCATTCTGCCTTCTTTCTTTTTCCTCTCTTTCTTTCTTCTTTTGAAATCCTGATTACTACTTTAGCATCCAGGTCATTCAAGCTAGGCTCACTGACGTTACACTTGTCGCTAGTCGCTGTTGGGCGGACTAAACCATTTTGGGCCTCCAAGAGGGGGCCCCCAGAATGTCCAATATGTTGAGAGGACTGTGACTAAAGTTCATTCCCTCAGTTGATATGATCAATATTTGAAATATGAATTAATAAATAATTTGAGGGCCCAATTCATTCAAAATAAAAATAACCAAAAAACAAATTAATTCAGGATTTTTATGGGCCCCTCTCCCTACTCGGGCCCTGGGTAGTCAGGTCCACTTTTCCCCCCACTTCCACGCCCATGACTGGACCATTATACTTGTTCCCACCACTAGACCATAATAACACTTTATCAGTCATGTCATTTATCATTAATCATAAAGCTGTAATACAGAATTTCAGATGTAGGTTCATATCGAATTAGTCTTATAATTGATTATTAAGTGGTACTATTGTTGTTTATTGGCAGTAATTCATAGAGTTGTGAATTTTTTCATTTGATGTTTTGTGTCTCCTCATTATAGTGTTGGTATAATGAATTATGAAAGTGATAATATTATGACCAAAATTACAACTTAAACAAAACTTAATAAACACTTTGAACTATTTCTTCTTATCAAAAATGCCTGCATCACCTTAACAAATTTTAATTTCTATGATTTCTTGGCTCCATGTCTTCTCTCCACAAAGCCATCTCCCCTTAGGGGCTGAACAGCAGTGAGCCAGAGTTCTTTCATTGCATTTATAATTTTTTATATCATTTGTGAGCATGCATTATTTTCCAATTCATCACAAAGAACACAAATAATAAATTATTTTGGATTTTTGAATCTCATCTGTATCCTCAATATGTAAAATTTTTACCCGCAACTAATCAGAGTGCTGAGGTTATACAACACTTGGGTGAATACACTTTTATTTTTAAGACATTAGCACAAATGGTTACACAATTATACAGTGTGTGCACAATTATTAGGCAAGTCTTATTTTTGAGGATTATTTTTTTATTAATCACATACCTCCGTATTTGCTCCACATACAGAACATACCTCCATATTTGCTTTTTTGCATTTAAAACATCCCATTTTCTCTACTACATTTTAACACCACAGTAATACACTAAAAATATCTGTTATAAGTGTTTTTATGGCTATGACTGTGGTGTACACAAGGAGTTAAAAGGCATTGAACAACTGACTGTGAAGAGCATTTGGGTAGACTTACTAGTATTAGATGACTTATTGGAATGAGATCTGAACATATAGATTTATAGTAACAAAAGGGGTGTTAAAGAA
>BRDA01050157.1:0-21264 GCA_036984385.1 Crenuchus spilurus
ATTATCCCTGTTAAGGTTTTAGCAGATCATGTGAACTGGTATTCACCTCACACACAGCCCTTCAACAAAGGTCTTCTTTTATTCTAATAGGCAAACAAAACTGAACAAAGCAATCTCTCATTCTTCTACAGACTCACATTCTATTCATAATCCAGAACATTCACAGCACCCATCCTACTTGCTAACCTCTGCACAGTAGCTATCTTTACTGTGATTTAAATGTTTTCTTTTTTAGGCTATCTAGAGAAACAGCTCAGCCCCGACTGCTCAGTCCAGAAGTGCTTCAACCAATTACACACTAAAGCATCGCCCCAGCTGTCCATCTTTAACTCTGCCCCACACGCCCCTCTAGTCCAGAACACAGAAAATTGACTTCACTGCCTGCAGAGATGGGAAATGAAACAGTCCGCCCACCTGAAAGTACACATTTACGCTTAGCCAAGAAGCAACTGCAGACACAGAAGAGGGCTAAGCACTACCACCATAACATCCCAGGGTGAAGATCAATTCAATATTCAATATTCAATATATATATTAACACACACACACACACACACACAAAACCTCAACTCTTTAACGCATATAAATGTAAATAAAACAATGATTTGCTAGTCATAGAACACATATCAGATGCTGAAAGTGAGACATTTTACCATTTCATTGATGGCAGCAACACACCTTAAAAAAGCTGGGTTGGGGCAATTTGCATCTGAGTCACATGACTGGATATAAAGAGTATTTTAGAGAGGCAGAGTGTCTCAGAAGCAAAGATGGGTAGGTTCCCTTATTTGCAAGAAAATGTCTAAAAATTGTGGAACAATTTAATAAAATATCCCACCATCACTTTCATCTGATATGTACTATATTCTATTCTATTGTTTCCAATGGTTTTGGAATTGTATATATATATATATATATATATATATATATATATATACACACATACACACACACATACACACACAGTAGAACCTCAGTTTTCATCACTAATCTGTTCTAAAGTGCCTGATAATAACCAACAGGAATGAAAACAAGCAATTATTCTCATAAGAAACAATGTAAATCCAATTAATCCATACTCCAAAATATTTAGAAAAATACATTTTATATAGAATAACTATAGTTTTACATACAGAACACATAAATACAAAAGACTAATGAAATGAATAAATGAACATTTAACATCACTCTTACAGGTTTACACTCTGTTTTAGAGTGTGCCGGTGTGGTCCAGTCGGCCGCTATTTGTTTTCACACCTGTTTTCATGGGGTAGTGATGCATGGCATCGTTTTAGTGTGATGTGTTTTCGTTTGTTTTGAACTTTATCAATGACAAACAGTGAGAAACAAAAGCCAGAATGAACGACGAACTCGTGAATGGATGCTTTGTTTTTGTGAAATTAGCGGCGAGTTATGTGGGCATGCCAACAAAAACTGGGCAGATGAACAATAACTTGGACCAAATTCCCAAGTTGGTATGATAACCAGGGCAAACAATAACGAGGTTTCACTGTACATACATATGTGTGTGTGTGTGTGTGTGTATACACATACATAGAATATTAAAACCACTGACAGGTAAATAAAAAATATGTTTACAATGACACCTGTAAAGTGTTGGGATACATGAAACTGTGTAGGTAGTTAAGTTGATGTGTTGGAAACAGGAAATACACAAAAGTAAGGACCTTCTTGAGAAATGCTAAACACCATTCTGGTATCTTTCTGCGCAACAATGGTGGAATTGGTGATCCTCTTACCATCTTGGCTTCAGAGAGACACTGACACACTGAGAACCTCTTTTTATACCCAATCATGTTGTCAATCGACCTAATTAGTGTTAATTGGTCTTCCAGCTGTTCGTTATATGCTCAATTTCCCTTTTCCAGCCACTTATTGCTACTTGTCCCAACTTTTTTGGGATTTGTTGACACTGTGAAATTTTGAATCAACATATTTCTCCTTTAAAATGTTACATTTACTCAGATTAAACTTTTGATCTGTCATCTATGTTCTATTACAAATAAAATATTGACATTTGCCATCTCCACATCATTGCATTCAGTTTTTATTCACAATTGGTTTCGTGTCCCAACTTTTTTGGAATCCGGTTTGTAGATTTACTAAGATCATAGAAACTGAGGTCTGAATCAGGTTTCTAACTTTGTGTTGTAGTATTTAAAACCTAGCAACTTGCAAAATCCTTAACCTTCCTTTTTACTGACTGATGTCAAATATAACCACTTCTGCTTTGTCCATTTTCATTTAAAGGACATTACAATGCAGTTATCAATATGCTCAATGCTTTTACATACAGACTGTAGTCATTACAGGAAGTGATGTCACTCTGATTTAAAGCCATTTTGTCCCTTGTACAAATGAGAACATACACAAGTCAAAGTGAAGTGATGCAAGAGTCAATCCTTTTGCCTGTGACATAAGACAAAGTAGTCCCATCTTATAATTTTAACCAATTTGGGAATATTCCAGAAAAGTCCACAGTTTTACAGTAGGTCCACAAGTACTCTACGCCGTCCTGGTCAAAAGCGATCCAAAAGCACTCAAGTCAATATCTTTAAGGTAATTTTTAGGGTAATTAATCAATTAAGAACCTTTACTAGAGCAGTCTCTGAACTGTTGTATGTCTAAAACCCTGACCTGCTGTGTTTAAGAAATGATTAATCTGATCGAGTACAGCCTTTTTAATAATCTTGCCTAAAAAAGGATAGAAATGGGTCCTGAAATGCCAAAAGGTAAATTAGCCAGTGAGGAATTGTTGGAACTTCTGCTCTGGTGGGACCCTCAGCTACAGCATTATTTTTCATTTTCACTAGGCCAACTATGCCAAATTTAGTTTGGAGATAAAGTTTTTCATCTTGTGTGCACAGTTGTAGTTCTCTGTAATAGAGGGCCACCATATACATTTTAAAGAAATACAGCATATCATTTTTTAACTTGGAGACCAGCAGAATTTCAAATAATTGTCATCATCAAGTATTATAATTATGCTGCAAATGTTCTTGTAATTGGGTTGGCTGAAAATTATGGATCCATTCCAAACATGAAGAGCTGATCCTGATCCATGTTTATAGGTAGTGAAATGCTAAAAATGTTTCCTTTTTTTGGCTTTTAAAGCAGTAGCCTTCCTGCATTAACATATTTTAATATAATCTGACAAGATACTTGTACACAAACTACTGGGAAATATCAGTCTGTATGTATGAATATGTACGTGAATATGTATGTGAAGAAATCTGGGACAGGCTGCACCACCAGCTGAGTGAAACTTCTCAATTTTAAGGTGCCACTCCCAGAGAGCATTAGAATCAGAAATAGTAAGCCCTCTGACACTGCTCCCTGGGAACCCTCCACTCTCTCCATGAAAAACCTTTTGAACTAATTACAGTGGGACAGCTGAGGTTCTCTAAAAACTCCTGCTTAAGTGAATACAGCATTCTGTTGTTGGAAATGATTAAATTATGGTGTTGACATGGCACATGCCTTGTGTGGTTGACCTTCAGAAATGTCACAAAGAGAATAGTAAAGAAAAATGCTGCCATACTACATTATGAAGAAGGATTCAGCTGAGCATCTCATTCTATAGGACAACCAATACAAATTCTGCTTTCCAATAAATTATCTCTTAAGAATATATTGTTTTAAATCAGCTTTAAGAATTTGATGTACTTGAAAGAATCAGGATATTGTGGGAAAAGTCCATTGTTCATAATTTAATTCAAAAAGATAAACTGTCATATATTTTATATTCATTACACATAAACTGACATTTCAACACTTTTTTTTTTTTTTTTTTTTTACATTTTATCGGTTTGGCTTATAGCGCATGAAAGTCTCAAATCCAGAATCTCACATTATTAGAATGTTTCTATTATTAGAATTATTAGTGTAAGTTACAATTCAAACAGCATCAACATTAAAAGGAGACTTCAAATATGACACTTTAAGTGTAATGAATATAAAATATTAGGGATGTCCCGATCACGTTTTTTCTGTTCCCGATCCGATCCGAGTCATTAATTTTTTTGTGTCTCCCGATACCTAGTCTCAAACTGATACTTCTATTTTCTAGATAAGAACTAGATAATACTAGTATAATAGATAGTAATAATAGATAGTACTAGATAATAGTATATCTGTGATATGAAGAG
Source organism: Crenuchus spilurus (assembly GCA_036984385.1). Taxonomy (NCBI): domain Eukaryota; kingdom Metazoa; phylum Chordata; class Actinopteri; order Characiformes; family Crenuchidae; genus Crenuchus; species Crenuchus spilurus. The sequence goes on from BRDA01050157.1 coordinate 4,170, forward strand.
TTTTAAACATTTAATGCACATTTTAGCATTTAGTGTATATAGCTGAGCTCATCAGCTGCGTATGTGTGTTAAAGCAGATCAATATAAACAGACTGAATGAACTACGCTTAAGTTTGGAATTGTTCCGTTCTACCTTAAACACCGCAGCAGTAACAGTGAGGCGGCTCAAGCTGCCTACAGTAACTGCTGTAGTATTTAAGGTGGAACGGAACAATTACTATAAGAGGTAACAAACAAAGATTTACATACAAAACAGTTCACACATCATAACTGTGAATCTCTGGTCTAATATTAAAGCTAAAATATACTACTTGTATAGTTAGTAAATGTTAAATGAACAAAACTTTGCTTCCTACCTGCTGCTATTAACGTTACTACACACAAACCTCCCAAACACATCACATATGATCAGATATAAGACATATTAGTCACGATTAATGAGATAAAATCCAAAAGCCAACGTAGTGATACGCAAACATACACTCCGCGACTCAGCCAGCGCTAAAGGCCGCCTCCGTACTCTGATTGGCCGGCACGTTCCCCGAAGCTTACAGTATTCACATCAGATTGGAGGATTTAGCTGCTTGTCACGCTTAACCTGATTCCCACTGGCGGGCTCCAAAAACTGAGACTATTCAATAGTGAAACGTGGACAGAGATTGGAAGCCAAACAGCGCCCACTAGTGTCAAAATCCGATCAGAAAAGCCGATACCGATCAGTTAAAAAATGCCGTGATCGGCCCGATTCCGATCTTTGAGATCGGATCAGCAAATCCCTATAAAATATATGACAGCTTAACTTTCTGAATTAAAACATGAACATTTCAGGATTTTTAGAGACTCACTACATGCCCCTGCAAATATATTGCTGCTGCTGCTTCAGAATTTTATTAAATGTCATGTCGTCTTTTGAACAGGAAATGTCATGAGCTTTTGATTTGGAAACTAATATAGAAATGAACATAGCAAACCCTGAATGGCTAAGGCACTGTCACTATGATCTGAATCCCGATTGTGCTGCTTGCCATTGGCAGCTGGGACCTAAGAAAGCAAAATTGACTGTGTTCTCTTCAGATGGGTAAGATGGTTTCTCTCCCCAGCACTACTCAGTAATGTGGGGTGGCTCAGGTGTCTGACAGGCGATCAATCAGAACTGAGGATCTGTTCAGTCTTCCAAGCATGTTGGCTGCCTGGCGGTGATGTATTGGTGTGGGGCAGCAGTTCAAAAAGAGGCGGAGCTTGACTTCACATGCATCAGAGAGGCCTGTGCTAGTCTGCACCCTCCTAGAGTGAGACATTACAAAGCGATAGGGACAGTCAAGGAATGGGTGGGTCGATTGACTACCAAACACATTGGGGAGAAAATCGAGTAAAAACTAAAAAAAACTCTAGCTGAGTTAGCCAAGTGTCGTGAAAAAAAAAAACAGGAAAATTATTAAACGTTAACCTGTTTCTGTCTGAAGCAACTGAAGCAATATATAGCCAACTAATAAAAAAAGTTCTGAATAATATTTAATGAAAATATTATACATAGTACAAAGTACATAGCCTGTTGTGTACATTTAAGTAAGCAATGTTTTATGACTTAAGTACAATATATGTAATTCAAACAGACACATACATATCATCTTAAAAGCACAGCAACAAAAATATTTAAATATTAAAGTGACTACTGTACAAATACACATAATAACAGTATATATCATAATACTTCAATTAAAAGCTGCATAGCAAATAAATGTTGGGTCCATTTTAATGGTCAGGTGTGGTTACATGTTTTGACAAATACAAAACAGTGTGGGATCCAAAAACATGACTTTATTACACAAAAAACTTTAAACAAAACTTGGCTATGAACAAGGCTTAACATGACTGTGACAAAAACCTTCAATGCTGTGACAACAATACAGGACTATGGCAACAAACAATGACTGACAATGACTGTAACACATGAGGGAGCTATATAGCAACATAATTAGACATGGGATGACATGGCAGGGCTGTACAATTACATGACATAACTGGGGGTGGAGACATGATCAAGACACGTGGAAGACGTAAACAAACAAGCACAGGGAGATAAGATGGCACACAGAAAACGTGAACAAACGAGGCATGTGGACAGAGGCGAGGCCAGGAAGGAAGAACAAGGCAGAGGCGGGAGGGTTACAACATTTGTTTTTTGTCTGTTTTTTATGGTTCTAGTTATGTGTAGTTCATTGTAAAGAGGTTTGTTTACTTAAATTAAAACACAACATCAAATATTAAAAACGGAATAGTCAAAATATTTTCTTCCTCCATTTGTGTTTGAAATTATACTGCTATTACTTATAATGAATAAGATCCTCCATCACTACACAGTCTAGTCTAATGATGGGAGGCTCTGGGTTTTCTGGAGTTGACTCTGACTCTCGACTCCTGCCTCTGCAATCAATAGAGTCCACTTAATTTTAATCAATACAGAGTGGTAGATAAAAAGTAGTCCTGTAATTTGAGTCATATTACAATGTACGATTAAATATAGTCAACTGAGTCAGTGGACAAGAACCTCCAACAAGCATGAGCTAGATTTGACTTGAAGAATCGAATCCCCTCCACTACTCTCAGGCAGAAGAGGAAATCTTAAACCTTCAGCAGATGAAATAGATAATAACAGCCTTGTAACTGTGAAACACTCTCACAAATTCAGACAACAGACACTAACCAGCATGTACCGAACCAAGCTAGGTCTGCACAGAGCCATGGTAAGTCCAAAAAAGCATATAAACGTGTGTAAATCTGTTTAAAATGAGCAAAAACAGTCTGAAGATCTACACTTATTCTCTCAGTTTACTGTCACATTATCCATGTGTGAGAATTTCATCTTACAGGCTTTCAACAGACAAACTAATATTGTTAATGTTATTGTGGACCCAGTAGCTAGTAATGTTAGCATTAGCTAGTAGTAAACACCCAACAAAACAGCATCATTATTTGAGTGGATATACTCAAATAAGGGCGGGGCTAATTACAAAAACAAGAAGTCCCCACTGTATGTACAGTTTTGAAAGCAATGTACAATCTCTTGGTTAAAACAACATTTGTGTTTCTCTACCTTAATCTGTGTGGTATATAATTTAATCTTTGAACACATTTAAATTTAACAAAATCACACTGCGAATACAGACATTGTTGCACCTGTGATGATATTACAGGCAACCCTTGAGAGGCTAAATTTAAATAACAGTGTTTACAAACTGGCTGTATTTGTGTTTCGACATGTATGATGATAAGTGCTGAGGAAAGTGTATGATTGAGTATGTCCAGATATGACAGGATAGATGTCTAAGTACATAACTGACTACCCGTGTTGGGGTCATTACTGAAAAATAATCCATTACAAATGACACGTTCTTCAAAATTGTAATGGTTTTACTTTAGTTATTACTTTCTAGACAAAGTAATCTCATTCCTCATTACTTTACTGTTATGCTATTGTATAAAACCTCAGTGGATATTTAAGACAGTGGATCCTCTGCTCCAACTAAAATACAGTCAGGTCTGTTTCATTAAAACAGCTAATGCTAACTGAACAGCTAAAACCTTTACAGCTCAACACAAAACCTCTGAATCATTTAAATACAAAGCTGAAGTTATCTTCTTATTAGTAAGAATCATATGGTTAGATAAGATATTTGAGTTTAGAATTGTGTTAGTCTTATTTGCATTTTCAAATTTCACATTCCACCTTAAATTGCGGGCGCCTAACTGCTGCATCATTTAAGGTGGAACTGGAAATGTGAAAATATTAATAAGACGCTCATTTCTAAACTTGAGACCTGTAATGTTGTGACTTTCTTCTTCAGCTCAAGACTCCTTTATAAGTTTATTATTTTTTAAGCAAGTTTACAGTGGAGTTTACTGTTTGATGGACTACAATACCCATGATTACAGCAGTACAGTGTGACATCAAAACATGTTACAGACATAATATATATCAGCAGACAGTGTGAGTGCAAATGACACACAAGGTCAACTATAAATACATGAAATTTAAATTTTAACACACAAAAAATACTGAAGACACATGAGCAATGTAACGTAACCATTATTAGGTCAGTAACTTTAGTTATAGGCATAAGTATTCAGATTACTGTAACATCTCTAACACTGTATGATCAGCCTGGGCCCTTTCTCATCAGAGCCACTGCAGAGCTGTGCTGCATTAAACCTCACTATTACTCAACTGAGCATGACACGGCACAAACCTGCTGTGATCAGAGCTCAGTCCAGCGCAGGTCCGGTCTAAAACGAGCCCAGATGAGGTCCAGAGTGATCAGGCCACACCCGCCGCAATGCAGAAGCGCGCAGGCCGGTCAACTTAAGTCACACAAAGTCACAGTCCGATAACAGAGGAAGCCTCTCCAGCGTGTCAGAGAGGACCAGAAACAACAGCTACGGCTCAGCTAATCCAAACCAAAATCACATTAGACCAGCGGCGTGGAGAGCAGCACACACACGGCTACAGGCAGAACACCACTGAGATACAGCAGGACGATGTTACGGAGCTTAAAGCCGTTATCTCTCACTACACCCCGGCTCTGTGTGCCAAACACCGGCCTGAGACCGCTTACAGCATCGCTCAGCCTCTGTCACTAGATACCTGAGCTGGAGCATTAGATAGGACACTCGTAGTCTGGGATGCTACTGCACTGCGCTCCCCCCCACACACACACATACACTGACAAAGAAAAACAGAGATTCAAAAACATCTACCTGCTGTTTGTATCAGACGCTGGAGATGTGATGTACTCGCCCGGACACTTGGCTCTGAAGTGACCGCCCTTCGCGCACACGCCGCAGCGCAGAATTGTGGGATACTCGCACAGCAGAAGTCTCACTCTTAACGTCCCGTTCCACCTTAAATGCTGCAGCGGTTACATTCAGGCACCTGGAAGGTCTTGGCAGGCGCGCGAACGCAACTATTACGCCATTTAAGGTGGAACGGGACATTCGAGTCAAGAGCTAACTTCTGCTTCGTCACGTTGATCCTTTTCTTTAGAAAAAAACGAGATACGGGCAAATACCATTCATCTTCCTTTCGATCCTAGTCATTTGCATTATAAATGTATTTTATGCAAATTTAATTAATAATGATTTAAATTATAAAGTCCAGATACTGATAAAATAATAATAATAATTACTATTATTATTATTATTATTATTATTATTACTACTACTATTATTATTAACCTATTATTATTAACCACGATCTGATCAAGCAATGGTTGGATGGATTATTGTAATTTTTATTATTATTTATTTGTTTATTTTTACAGGAACCAGAAAATGTGCACATCAAAAATGTACAAAGGTGAGTTAAAAATGACCCACACTTTCATTCTACAGTGGAATCTCAGTTATCGTTTGCCCTGGTTATTGGTTATTTTATAACTAATATATTGGTTATTAGTTGTCTCGTGTGAGTCTCCGCTAATTTTGCAAAAACAAAATATCCACCCACGTGATCGTGATCATCACTCAACCACACATTCGTCATTCATACAAAAACAAAAGGCTGGAGAAGTAATCAGATAACAACGCTCAAAACTAACTAAAACACATCACTTTAAAGCCAGAGTGCACAGCATTATCGCCTGAAAACATTGTGAAAACAAATAGCATCCGAGAACGGGTGAACTGACACCAGTCACAAACAAAGGCCGCGGCTGAACCACACCAGCACGCTCCAAGACGGAGCATGAACCAGTAACAGTGATGTTAAATGTTCATTTATCCATTTCATTACATTTTTAAGAAACATCAAGTTCAGAAGTATATATCTACATTTCAGTTTCAGTCAGCTATTAGAAACTATAATGACCAGACACAAACAAGACTCATCCAAATGATCTTTTACATTAATTAGTCCAAAAAAAGAGAGCACACATAAATAAAAACATGCACAGGTCCCTGATCACCGAGTTGTTAAAACATAAACAAAGTTATAGTATTCAATTTCAATTACCGAATTAAGCAGAAATGCTAAAACACTGCTGGAATTCTCCTTTAGGTAAAGTGGCTGGTTGGCCATACACACCTTCTCATTCAATGTTTTTATTATTATATTTTTACATTGTAAATTAATACTGAAGTCTTCCAGACTATGAAGGAACACTTAAGGAATCATATAGTAAACTTAAAAGTGTAAAAAAAAAAACCCAAAATGTTTTAGATTTTAGATTCTTCAAAGTAGACACACAACTGATGTCTCAAACACATTAACTCCTGACAAGACACAGCTGTTAACTGAAAGCCATTCCAGGTGACTACCTCATAAAGCTGACTGAGAAAATGCCAAGAAGGCTGGCATCTAAGCAAGAGGTGTCTACTTTGAAGAATGTAAAATAGAAAACATATTCTGTTTTTTTTAAACACTTGTTATTATTATGTATTTCTTCATAGTTTAGTATTAATCTACAATGCAGACCATTTTTAAATCATGAAAAACCACTGAATGTCCAGAAGGTGTGTCCAAGCTTTTAACTGGCACTGGGTCTGGGTAGTGCAACATTTCACCAACAAATAGTAAAGTTTTACTGGGAGGTAGGAATATGATCACTAATGGCTGCTCAACAAAGTGCCGCTTAGTGTACAGTACACATATGGCTCCAGTTACAGTATGCAGCAAACCCTAACAGTCTGCCTGAAGAAAAATGCCTCAGACATCAACACACTGTTACTGTTCCAGCATGATCAGGATATTTTGTATGCAGTGCAATGCAGTCTGTAGTATGACCTTCAGGACCAGACCCCAAAGGACAGTATTTGCATTCACTCAAAAATGATTTGATTTCTGCCTTATTTTAGTTTTTCAGATTGACAGTAAACACAATAGCTATGCCCAAAAGACCATCTGGCACCAACATTACTATCTGTTCCCAGCTGACTGTAATGATGATACCTCCACTGATGAGATGGATGAGCAATAGAACATGGATTAACTTGAACACATACAGTGGACATAAAAAGTTTACCCACCACTGTTTAAATGCCAGACTATTGTCATATAAAAAAATCAAACCAAGATTAATAATTTCAGAACATTTTCCATTTTTAATCTGACCCACAATCTACACAATTCCATTGAAAAATAGGCTGAAATCATTTAGAGGGGAAAACTAAAACTAAAACCATATAAAGTTCAGCTGTTCTAGTTTGATTTTCATGATATTTTCTTAGTTACATTTTACTACAAAAGCCATGGCCTGTAAAGACCTTATAACACATCAAAGGGGTCTCATTGTTGAAAGGCATCAGTCAGGAGAAGGGTATAAAATAATTTCCAAGGCATTAGAAATGCCATGGAACACAGTGAAGATGACAGTGACATTACCAAAAACTAAATGTCCCTCAAAAATGTAATGAAAAGACAAGAACAACATTAGTCCAGGAGGTTGCCAAGAGGCCTACAGCAACATTAAGGAAACTGCAAGAATAAATGGCAGGTACTGGTTGTGCATGCGACAATGATCCCCATATTCTTCATAATGAATGTTAGGCTCTGGGGTAGGATGGCAAGATGGAAGCCTTTTCTTACAAAGAAAAACATCCAAGCTTGGCTATGTTTTCCCAAAACCTACACGAAGTTGGCCAAAAGCATGTGAGAAAATGTGTTATGGTCAAAATGTACAACCTTTGTCTCGTCGGACCACAATTCCAACAGGTATGTTTGGCGCAAGTTCAAAAGAACTTTATACCCACAGTGAAGAATGGTGGAGGCAGCATTTTGATTTAGGACTTTTCTGTAGCTGGACGTGGAGCTATAATCAAGGTGGAGGGAATTCAGGCCTCTGCTCAAAAGCTAAAATGAAGAGGAATTTCATTGTTCAGCATGATAATGACCCAAAGCAAACCATCTCATTGACAAAAGGATGGCAAAGTTCAAAGTTTTAGAATAGCCCAGCCAGAGCTCAGACCTGAATTCAATTGAAAGTCTGTGGGTTGACCTGAAGAGGCCTGTACACAGGAGATCTGACCAATTTGGAGTGATTTTGCAGGGAAGAGTGTGCAAAGGTTGCCAAGTCAAGATGTACCATGCTGATACACTCTTACCCAAAAGACTGAATGCTGTCATAAATGCAAAGGCCACTTCAACAAAGTATTAGTTTAAGAGTGTCCAAATTTTATTTTATTATTATTATTTTATTTTTATGTTTCCACTGTAAAAGATTTCAGTTTATTTTTCAATGGAATTGTGGAGATTATGGACAAAGATCAGGAACCCCAAAGAGCAGGTATTATTTTGGTGGTGGATCATTCTCAGCACTGCAGTGAACTGATGTGGTGGTGGTGTGTTAGTGTGTGTTGTGCTGGTATGAGTGGATCAGACACAGCAGAGCTGGTAGAGTATTTAAACACCTCAGTGTCACTACTGGACTGAGAATAATCAACAAACAATTGATGAAGTAGAAGATGACCAAAACAAACCAAGCAGCAATCATATTAAATTGAAAAAATTTATTGGGAAAATATTGCATATATACTGTTATGGATGATATAAAAACACAACATCCTTTGTAGAGAAACTCACTGAACCAATGCTGTTTCTTCCAGTTTACGTTAACTACACACACCCAATTTGATCAATAAATATATAAGACTATATTGGGCTGAAAAACACATGGTTCAGTGCTTCAAGCAGAGAACAAGGCTTATCATTAGAAACTGGCAACTCAGTGAGCTGCAAGAATACTGAGTGTTATATAAAGTCAACCAATTTCACCTGATCTGAGGCCCACAGAGAACCTTTAGGCTATCTTTAAGTGGCAAGTAGGGTCCTGTAACCCCTCAAGCAAAGAGCAGCTAAAGAGAATCATCTACAAAGAGTGGCAAAACCTTTCTCTACAAATCTGTGCTAGACTGGTGTCAGACATATCAGAAGAGGCTTATCAAGAACAAAGGAAAACACAAAATATTAGAAAAACAACTCAGTGTAGGGTTCTCGTTGTTGTTGTAGCACAAAAATACAACAAAGTCTGTAAGTTCAGCATGGCCTGTCTAATTTTATACATAACAGCATATAATACACCTGAGAATGGGAAAAAAGAAAAATTAAGGAAGGAATGAGGAAAGAGAGGGGAAAAACACTATGATACATCACTGAGAAGTTACTGTTGTGTTGACGTTAGAGGAGCTATATGGAGCTAATTCATGTTTATTATTGATTTAATCAATTAAATTCAGTGTTTTTTCATGATTTAAAAATGGTCTGCATTATAGATTAATAATAAACCCATCCAAACTATGAAGAAATACATAATAATAATAATAAGTAAAAAAAAACAGAATATGTTTTATATTTTACATTCTTCAAAGTAGGCACCTCTTGCTTAGATGGCAGGTTTCTTTACATTTTCTCAGTCAGCTTTATGAGGTAGTCACCTGGACTGGCTTTCAGTTAACAGCTGCGTCTTGTCAAGAGTTCATGACTTGCATTTCTTGCCTCTTAATGTGTTTGAGACATCAGTTGTGTGTCTACTTTAAATAATCTAAAATCTAAAACATATTTTGGTTTGTTTAACACTTTTAAGTTTACTACACAATTCCTTATGTGTTCCTTCATAGTCTGGATGACTTCAGTATTTATTTACAACATAGGAAAAAACAAATAAATGAACAACAATTAACTTTTCATGATATTCAAATGTTACTGGATTTGTAGACGCATCAGTACATCTGAAGAAGTATATTATAACGGACTGACTGCTACTGATTTCCCATTGAATATGATCTCTGAAGTGTTTAGAGCACTAAAAGAAAACAATAGAACCATATATGAGCTTGACAATGAAATCACTGCAGATATTTCAGCCACTGTGAACTCTCAGATGTTCTTTTAGCTTTACTCTGGTCTGGCTGCGGTGCCTGTCATCTTTTCAAGCTGCCTGTGCTGCAAACATCAAGCAATACCACAGCGCGGTTGAAAAGATGAAAAGGAAGTGGTCTTGGATGACTACCAGACACAAATGGGCAAAGACGTGCAAAGATGATGTGCAGAGACAAGACGCCTCATTTCTGCTGGCACTGCTAGTCATAATTTGGCAGCAAGAGCAAATGGACAGTGGGCTGACATTTGGTTAATGATACTGATTCCAGACAGTGGCAGCCTAATAGGTATATTCTTTTGAACGGTCTTTCTGCTTAAATTGAGGTTTGGCCTCTATCTAAATTACAGTTTTTCCTTTACACCAAATACTATTGATCAGTTAAGAAACGTTTGGTCTTTAGTTTTACACTGGAGCTTTATGTAACTCAACTGAAACCAAGACCATCTCACTAATACATGACTAAACAATCACACACTGTAGACATTAAGGTAGTGGCCTACTCCCCAAAACCAATTTGCTGTAGAAAAATAAAAATTTACATGGAAAACTCAGTCATTGTTTGCCCTGGTTATCATACAATTTGGCTATTGTCAACTTTTTTCAGGGAAATTTTGTCCCAGTTATAGTTCATCTGTCCGGTTTTTTATGTGTGCCAAGATGAGTAGCCGCTAATTTCACAAAAACGGAGCATCCACCCATGAGTTCATCGTTTATTCTGGCTTTGTTTCTCGTTGATAACACTCAAATCAAACTAAAACACATCACACTAAAGCAGTGAAAACGAATGCAGAAACAAATTGCAGCCGATAATGGGTGTACAAAACAAAGTCTGCCAGCTGGACCACACCGGCACTCTCTAAAACAGAGCGTAAACCTGTAAGAGTGATGTTAAATGTTCATTTATCCATTTCATTAGTCTTTTGTATTTATTTCTCATTGTGTTCTGTACGTAAAACTATAGTAATTCTATATAAAATGTATTTTTCTTAATACACTGCTCCAAAAAAAAAGAGAACACTAAAATAACACATCCTAGATCACAATGAATAAAATATTCCAGTTGAAAATCTTTATTTATTGCATAGTGGAATGCGTTAAGAACAACATAACATAAACATGATCAATGTAAATCAAAATTATTACCCCTTGGAGGTCTGGATTTGGAATCATACTCAAAATCTCATACCACCCTCATTGAGTCTGTTTCTGACAGTTTGAGCAGAAACATGGATATTAGTGGCCTGCTGGAGGTCATTTTGCAGGGCTCTTCCTGTTCCTCCTAGCATAAAGGAGGTAGCAATCCTGCTGCTGGGTTGTTGCCCTTCTACAGCTCCCTCCATGTCTCCTGGTGTACTGGCCTGTCTCCTGGTATCTGCTCCATGCTCTGGACACTGTGCTGACAGACACAGTAAACCTTCTTGCCACAGCTCGTACTGATGTGCCATCCTGGATGAGCTGCACTACCTGAGCAACTTCTGTGGGTTGTAAACATCGCCTCATGCTACCTCTATGATGAGAGAACTGACAAAATGCAAAAGTGACCAAAACATCAGCCAGAAAGGATGAGAACAGAGAAAAGGTCTATGGTCACCACCTGCAGAACCACTCCTGTATAGGGGTTGTCTTGCTAATTGCCTCTCCTTTCTACCTGTTGTCTGTTCCATTTGCACAACAGCAGGTAAAATTAATTCACAGTCAGTGTTGCTTCCTAACTGGACAGGTTGGTTTCACAGGTGTGGTTGACTTGGAGTTACATTGTGTTGTTTAAGTGTTCCCTTTATTTTTTTGAGCAGTGTATTTTGAAGTGTTTGTAACAGATTAATTGGATTTACTTTATTTCTTATGGGAAATATTACTTCAGTTATCATTGGTTTAGGTTATCATAAGGCACTTTAAAACTGATTAATGATGAAAACCGAGGTTCAACTGTACTGGAATTTACTAAAAAATACATTTAAAACATTATATCAATTAAACTTCATTCATGTCTATTCAACAATTTGTCAGCCAACAGATACAACAAGATGCCACCAGGCTCTCCTTAAACTCTGCCAATACAGCTAAAGTAATGCATGCTTTTAGAAGCAAAGATAACACCGTGCAAGCTACATGTTTAAATTATCAAACCACCCTGACCTGTTAAGCAATACATTGATTTCACTGTATTTTCAGACATTGTATAGCAAACTGGTATCTGTTTAAAATGCCAAAGTACATTGCAGAGCTAGAAATATTGGCAGCAATCCTAAAGGGCCCATATCTTTCATTTGTCTACCATCATATCTTCTCTAATTTGAGTGGTTTCACTTATAATTCATTTTACATAAACTATTTTAATCTATTTTAAAACTTAAACATAATGTTTTTTATCACTGTGCTTTTAAAACTAACATACATGCCTCTGTTCTGACTCTGACTCAGTACTATGTCTTGCTTAAAAAAAAATTGCCCTGACTTAAAAAAACTGCCTTATCACTTCAACAAGCATGGGTGAGGCTAAGCTGCTGTAGATACAACCAGCAGTTCCATGTAAGTGTGGTGGTTTTGGTGACATCATAAGAAAAAATAATTCAAAATAGACTGCTTTGAAAGTGTGTGGGCATATGGAGCATGCCTCAATTCAAGGGCTGCATCCTTCAAAGGCTGGATTTGAAGACTGATTATGTCACAGAGGTGCAACAAGGCTGTCCTGTTTCAAAGGCTCCTTCAAATGTGGCATTCTTGTTTTCCTTGGTAATGAAGGATACCAGTGGTGGATCCTTTGCAAACCAGCTTATCTCAAGACTCATTGCCATCTACGTGGCCTTCAAAGGACATGCCTTTGCAAAGTATGGCATTTGAAGGATGCATCCCCTAGGACACACATATGGACTGTATAAATTGGAGAGTGACTGGTTTGTTTTTAAATGTCAACAGTGTCTACTTCAAATTCATTTATTTAAAAAGTGGAAGGAATGTAGTTTTCTATGATTATGGGCTTTTTAATGGCTGACATTTGTCTCTATTTTCCATGGGCTACATTCCACAGTGCCTAATCTCTGCTAAGGGTTGACTGCAGTAATAAAGCTGTACTGCTTCAGTAATGAGCCACAACATCCATGCAGTATTCAGCTCTCGTCTGCAGCTCAGGCATCTGTCTGTTTCTTATCCTGCTCCACATGTATCCTGCTCTCTGTATTCCAGTCTCTTTCTTTCTCTTCCCATCTCTTCCTATGTCTCTCCTCACTCTGTTCAAGTACTTGACTTGGTTCTTCCCCCTCAACCTCTCAATCTCTCCTTACCTTACTTTCCATCTTTCTTATTCTCTCACTGTCTCTCGTCCAGTTCTGTCTTTTTGCTCTTTTCCTTCATTTGCTCTCCCTGACCCCCACCCCCTTTCATCCTGATGTATTCTTCACCGTGCATGCTGATTAGACCGAAGCACTGGAATGCTGTTAGTTAAGCGACATCCCATCACAACAAGGGCATCCGAGCTTTAGTGATCACAGAACACATCCACACAGCAACAGGCCGAAGAAATAAACAGTCAAACTAAAGGCTGGTGAACAGATGTCAATCAAATCTCCCTCCGATGCTTTAAATGTTCTTTTGATGGGTTCTTGCCGTTGGGTTCATTAGATTCAGCTTCATTAACACAAGCAACGCAATTATCTCTGAGAAAAAAGATGTGTTGGAGTGAGCAAATTCATTTACCACTTGACTGATTTTGATGTGCCAGGTAGGTCAATCAAGTCTTTAATCAGGAACCTAATACACCCAAGTGCTCTTCACCAGGCTCTGTCAAAACAAGACAGGCACCAGCACAAACAGGAAGAACGCAGAGTGCAAATGACTGAAGTGCCTTCACAGTGCCACTCTACATTTACTGGCGCACAAATGAATGGTCCGTGGACTGCATTAGTCATTATTCAGCCCAAATTTACCTCCATTTCAGCTTCACTACTAATGATGAATTCATCTGTGCATCAGATGAACCTTTTTTTCCAAAGCTAGACTGCATTAGCACACCAAGATGAGAATGCTCTGCAATTTGTCCACTCATAGAATACGCTGTCTGACTATGGTGAGTGAAAATTCAAATAAAAAGCACACTCTTGAGATATTTGATAGAATACACTGAATATACTTTCTTAGATCAATACTACAACCATATCTATCACAAAACGGTACATTTCATCTCATTGATTTTGTATATGATTGCAGAATTTTGTCTGAGGGCCTTTGGGGAGCCTCATAGTCAGGCGTAAAAAGTGATTGTCCTTATACGAGAATGAGACATGCATGGAGAGTATGACGCACAGGACACTGAATCATGCTATCAGTGGCTGCTCTACCAGCCTATTTCATGACACTGAGTGACCCAATGATTATCTATCTGGACAAAGTGGCCATTTGTTAAAATATGCCGTTCACAGTCATTTGTAATTGTGCTCCATAACACTAAATGTCTGATGCTGTTTTCTCAAAGCATTATATTAACATAGCCATGAATCAGAAACCCAGTCATGAACCTGCTCTATTCATGGTTTGCAGCTGATGTCAAAATGAAGCTGCTGCCATAGGAGCATGCTACTGATTCTGATTTCAATGTGCTGTGCCATGAGGTGTGAGAACAAGAAAGGGGATAAAGGATTATCATTTTATAGACTTCCCATAGACATAGACCAGAAGGAAAAATGGCTTGCCAAGATCAAAAAGGGGCAAACTGGACACCAACCGAAAGCAGTCGACTTTGTAATGCACATTTTATCTCCGGTGAGTAACTCTTGGTTAACAACTAAGTTAGCGTTAACTACGCTAATTAGTTAGCTAGTTGGGGAGCTATCTTGTTTGCAGTGTGAATTTATTTGATTTTGCTAGTCAAACGGTTTAATAAGACATTTCAGCAGACTGTGGTATTATTATTAGGTTTGTGATTAGTTACGTTTATGGTTGTCCATTTACAACCAACTTTTCTTTAGAAATCTAAAGCTCAAAATAAACACTATGATACATTACGATGTGGTGTTTGGGCATGTAGCTCAGCTACATGGCTTAGCAAATAAGCAAATGCTTCAGCCTACACCTATTTGGTCAATTTTCGTTAATTATTTACTTAGCTAATTAACTATTTTTATCTATTTCTATGCTATTAGTTTTCAATTTTGTTATTTTTTATTGTAATGTATGTATGAATATGTGTTTTGTGAAACCTAATAAACCACTACTTCTGCAAGGAATATTTTCTTTTGTTTCAATTGTCATATTTAATCTCTGTTACCTCCGTTGTTTTTGTTGCGCGAGGTACTCAACATGGCGGTGACCATGTGACTGCAAGGCATGTATAGGGTTTTTACCAACATACTATCTGCCAAGGACGATCCAACTGCAGTTTCAAACAGTCAATGTCTGTACATACTAAAGGATGCAAATTAATGAATTAATGTTACTTATATTGTGCCTTTCTAATAAACAAGAGCTCTTTACAATCAACACAATCCTTTTACACACTCAATCAGATACCAGCGAGAAGCAGCAGCCAATCACAGAACAGCATCTCAACCGGAAGCCATCCATCCATCTGGGACTGCATAAAGCACTAAGGGATCATCCAGGACAGAGTGCCAATCATATCTGAGCATACAGATACATTCATACACACAGACATTCACACACCAGGGTAATTCACCTGATCTCCAGGTTTTTGGACTTTGGAAGGAAACCCACGCAGACATGGGGAGAACATGGACACTCAGATGGGGACTTGAACCCAAGACAATTATGCTAACCACCAAGCCACTGTGCCGACCAATGAAGGAATGAATAATGCATTGTAGTCCTTGATTTGAAAAATGAAATAATAATAATTTAATTGAAATAATAATAATAAATAATAATAATTAAGTAGTTAATTGCATAACCTACTCTGTAACAAAGAGCATATTAAAACAAAACAATAGTCTAGTTCTAATCTGAAGAAATGTTTTGGATAAGAGACAAAACTAAGGCTAAAACAGACATTTTATTAAATGTCTTCACTTTTGAGGCTCTGTGAGATCTCCAGACATCAGAGAAACACAAAGAATGCAAGCAAGCATGAAACTGGATTCACCTTGAAGAATTCTGAACTATAAAACAGCTGCAACTTCGTTTACAAGCTGTCTCTTTGTGCTTTGAATGGTAATTTGTTCAGCTTAATAAGAAACCCTCAATATGCATAACTATTCCCATATCATCTGTATATTAGATGTTAAAATAAATGATACATTCTAAGCTTCATCTTCATGTGTTTTTTGATGAAGTGTGCATTTGTAAGAAATGCATCACCAGAATCTTAAGATCATCCTTAATGTATATTATATGAACTAGAGGTATGAACACACACACACACACACACACACATAGACTAAAGGTTATTGCTTTGGTAAAAACATGACGCTGTAAAGATCTTCATTCAAGAGATACAGTACATACAAGCCATTCAAGTGAACCAAAAACTATTTTTTATAACAGACTACACAGTTATTGTGGATTTTCTCCATCTCTTTTCATTCAAATGGTCTTCTGGCAAGCTTGGAACAAGAATCCAGACTCTGAGATCTGTCATGTTTTACTGAGGCTACTTATAAATGTCTCATTAACTGCAGCCCATGTTATATTAGCTCAGAGTCCAGGCCTCTAGTCTCCAACACTGCAGTGCATACAAGTAGGAAATGGCCAATGCTGTGTTTTGTGAAAAAGGTGCTTTGAAGGCACAGCATTCTGGAATAAAACATGAGGAGTTGTACAGTGCAGTATTCTGTATGGTCAGGTGATTTCCCCAGAGAGTACTGGGCCCAGGTGTTTAAAGGTAGCATTTGTATAGGAGTGAAGCTTGATAATACGTCACAGTTGCCAGTATATAACTAAATACACACACACACACAGTTCCATATCAGAATATTACAAACTGGATTCCAAAAAAGTTGGGACACTAAACAAATTGTGAATAAAAACTGAATGCAATGATGTGGAGATGCCAACATCTAATATTTTATTCAGAACAGAACACAAATCACTGATCAAAAGTTTAAACTGAGAGAATGTATATGTTTGTATATATAAAAATATGTTTCAAAATTTCATGGCGTCAACAAATCCCTAAAAAGTTGTGACAAGGCCATTTTTACCACTGTGTGGCATCCCCCCTTCTTCTTACATCACTCAACAGATGTCTGGGGACAGAGGAGACCAGTTTCTCAAGTTTA
>BRDA01050160.1:13595-31015 GCA_036984385.1 Crenuchus spilurus
TACCATAAATACATCAAACACAACACTACAAACACAAAACATCACAACACAAACTACATAAATACCATCTCAAACTCTACAAACTTTACAGAACACAAACATCACAACACAAACTACATAAATACCATCTCGCACTCTACAAACTTTACAGAACACAAACATCACAACACAAACTACATAAATACCATCTCAAATTCTACAAACTTTACAGAACATGAAAACAATACAACACAAACTACATAAATACCATCTCAAACTCTACAGAACACAAACACCACAGCACAAACTATATAAATACCATCTCAAACTCTACAAACTTTACAGAACACAAACACCACAGCACAAACTACATAAATACCATCTCAAACTCTACAAATTTTACAGAACACAAACACCACAGCACAAACTATATAAATACCATCTCAAACTCTACAAACTTTACAGAACACAAACATCACAACACAAGCTACATAAATACCATCTCAAACTCTACAAACTTTACAGAACACAAACATCGCAACATAACCTACATAAATACCATCTCAAACTCTACAAACTTTACAGAACATAAAAACAACACAACATAAACTACATAAATACCATCTCAAAATCTACAAACCCTACAGAACACAAACTACATAAATACCATCTCAAACTCTACGAACTTTACAGAACACAAACACCACAACACAAACTACATAAATACCATCTCAAACTCTACAAACTTTACAGAACACAAACATCATAACACAAACTACATAAATACCATCTCAAACTCTACAGAACACAAACATCACAACACAAACTACTTAAATACCATGTCAAACTCTACAAACTTTACAGAACACAAACATCACAACACAAACTACATAAATACCATCTCAAACTCTACAAACTCTACAAAACACAAACAAAACAACACAAACTACATAAATACCATTTCAAACTCTACAAACTCTACAGAACATAAAAACAACACAACATAAACTATATAAATACCATCTCAAAATCTATAAACCCTACAGAATGCAAACTACATAAATACGATCTCAAACTCTACAAACTTTACAGAACACAAACATCACAACACAAACTACATAAATACCATCTCAAACTCTACAGAACACAAACATCACAACACAAACTACATAAATACCATCTCAAACTCTAAAAACTCTACAGAACACCTACATCACAACACAAACTACATAAATACCATCTCAAACTCTAAAAACTCTACAGAACATTAGTTCTGGGGAAATTAGTTTTTGAGTAAAATGTATTGTAATACACAGTATATGTCATATTTCTGCCTTTTTATCAAATCAATAAGCTACTTGAGTAACTACTGGAAATAGTAACTTGCAAAACACTTAAATAAGTCATTCTTTAGTTTATTTATTATCCAATAAGAACCTTCATAACATCTTGTCTTAGACTTTGCAAAAGTTTAAATATCACTGAATGTAATGATTTAACACTTGCTAAAGATGACAGATTGTCAGACAATTGGTTCCCAAAACTGTTCAACCATTTAGTAATGCTTAATACAGTCTTAATAACAGTAATTGTGGCCTTTGTTAAGTGTGACTGGAGTCATTAGCCAGAGCTTACATCATGTCCGCATTATTAAATAATTCACCAATGAAAACACTGATCCTTTTAAAGCAATGTGTAACCAGTCAAACCTCCTTAACTACACACATACACACGTCTGAAGCAGGAATGCGAGCAGGGAGGGAGGGAGAGAGGGGGAGAGAGAGAGAGAGAGAGAGAGAGAGAGAGAGAGAAAGAGAGAAAGCCATGGGGGGAGTGGTGGGGGGTTAAAGTGCGTAATTCCAGCTTCCACTGTCACTCTCTGAAAGCCATGAGTGTGTGTGTGTGTGTGTGTGTGAGAGAGAGAGAGAGAGAGAGAGAGAGAGAGAGAGAGAGAGAGAGAGAAAGAGAGAGTGTTCCCTGAGGGCTGACTTGGCTGTCAGACAGCAATGTCTCTCCATCAAATTCCCCTGACCACAACACACTAACATACCACACACCCACCCACACACACACACACACACACACACACACACGCACACACACACACACACACAAACACACACACACACACACACATTCATATATAATCCTCATGCAGAAAATTGTTCTCAAAAGATCACAGCATCCACATACAAAAGAACACATAAATGCACACCAGCGCACTCCTCTGTGTGTGTGTGTGTGTGTGTGTGTGTTAGTTACTCACAGTCTCTCAAGTTCCTTTAAGTCCTGAAATGCTCCTCTCTCAATGATGCTGATTTTGTTCTCCATCAGCTGCCTGAACACACACATCAGTACCATTAACAATCTAGTAATGCTGAGCCTAATTTAGCATTCATTATAGCTTTCATGCACAATTCCCTTTGTTCTACTTTAACCCTTAGGGGTTTGGGTGTTTTCTGGACATTTGAAGGCTTTGATTTGTCTTTATATACCACGTTAAAATGATTATTCTTATTAAATATTATTGAACTTTCAAATAAATGTAATCATTTTTAATAAGAATAATCATGTTAATGTGGTAAAAAAAATCTACAACAAAATCAAAGCTTTCAAAAAATTCTTATTAAATATTATTAAAATTATTTAATTAATTATAATTTAGCACATCACCTATTTGAACTAAAAAACAACATCAGTTGTATTATATATAGAGCCCGACCAATATATCGGCCGGCCAATATTATCGGCCGATATAGTGTTTAAAAGTCTATCGGCTAAAGGCCAAAATTTGGCCGATAGGCGCAGAGCAAAACACTTTTGATTTTCCTTGCCTGGAGGGCTGGAAACACTATGTAATTGCCCCACTAATCCAGCAGAGGGCGCCTGCAGACCAAGTCATGTTCAGGTCACATGCAGCATGTTGACGGAGCAGCAGCCCAGAGGAGACGCAGAATTCTGAGAGCGACTGAGAACTGTGCATCACACTGCTGACCTGGGCATCATATAGTTGTCAATGATAAGTTTATAAGTAGCTTGTGAAATAAACATCAGCAAAAGATTTCCACTAAACTCTCCAACCCGTTTGCCTCAAGCTAAAAGCTTTAGCTACCTGCTAAACTAGCAAGATACAATTTACGGGAGATAATTTAGCATATAACCTTGCTAAAATAAAACCTTAGCCAGAACAATGTAACACACAATGAAATATATCAGTTCTAAGTAATAACATTATCTTTTCTGTAAATTAAATGCATCGTTTGTCTGAAGTAAACCAATCTGATTGAACATGACCGAGAACACACTGCTACTGCAGCTCAATATTAAAACACATTTCTAGTTTAATTTATAACATATAGTGGAGTGAATCATGAAATGAAAAAACAACCAGTGCACTCGTAACCCTTGGGTGTAGGGTTGCCACCTGTCCCGTAAAATACGGAATCGTTCCGTATTTGTAAATTAAAAGTCACGTTCTGTATTGAACCGATACGGGACGCGCTTTGTTCCGTATTTTTACCAAAGGGGGTGAAATAAGGTTGAACTGAGACAGAACGATGTGCGTGAATCTGCTGCTTTCTCTCTCAGTCCCTCTGTCGTGTTTCAGCGTGTGTGTGTAAGTGATGTGTGTGTGAGTGATGGGTCATTTGCAAACGAAACGGCTCTTAGAGTCGACTCTTTGAAGTGAGTGATCAGCGCTGACTCGTGTCTGGGAGCCAGATTCGTTTCCCCCTGTTGAAGTCGCACGGGATTGGTCAATTACACAAAGTAATGTGGGGGTTGTCGCTATATTAGTATTAAAGAGCAAAGTTATTATGAAATAATCTGTAGACCATTGAATCCTAATAACACAAATATATCTGTCGACAAATTGAAATTAAAATCCTTGGTTTTTTTATAAAAAGTGAATTTTGACCATAAATCTGCTATGAACCGGAAGTTCCAATTACAAATAATTGTTGCACGTGCACACACACACAGAGAGAAGCTACAAAAAGACTCTCTCTGACGAAAACTCTATTCATATGACAAAAAATTACATAAGTTTAAATAAATAAATGCACATATAAAAATTTAAATAAATAATTACACATAAAAAAACTAATTAATAAATACATTTTGTCATGAACAAGGACATATGTAAATTTATAAGAGGAATCTATTTCTACACTTCCATACATAAAAAAATATTTGGATCACTTTTGAAATCCAAAACAGACAACAAAAATTATCTTGTTAAAATATATATTATCTTATTTTTAAAAATCACTGAAACATGGTAATCAGTATGGAAGTGTTGGGGGATATATGATTTTTCTTTTTGCATGATACATGTACTACTGCCTGTATTGTAACCATAATTTACTTATTTTACTTTATTCTGCCCTATTCCTTTATTAATTAATGATCATTTTGTTCTGTTCTTTCTGTAAAATGCAAAACTCTATAAATATATAATTTAGAAAAAAATAATTATTTCAGTTTACATTTCTACATTTATTTAATTTCATTCACTGTTGAATTGACATTATTTTATTATTAGCTTAAGCTAAGCAGCAAAAGAAGAAGAAGAAGAAAACCTTTCGATTTGGGAGCTGTAAGAAGTCTTTTTAAGTAAACCAAGCCAGAAGAGCCCATCACTAGTGCGAGTCGTGATCAATGAAAGCATTGTCTGCATTGCTAAGATACATCTGAAAATGGTGCGCAATTTAAAAAAAAATAGCATCTACCGAAGGCAATTTTAGCCCGCTTTATAATGGTTCTATGACAGTGTAAGAGTTTTTATTATATAGGTGCAACATTCAAGCCACACCCAAGCCACAACGGAATCCCCCTCCCCCATATACACTCAAACGCCAACCCCCCCGAACCCGGCCAGGGGTGTCCCTTATTTCAAAATCTGAATGGTGGCAACCCTACAGTGGTATGTCAAATCGTTTGGCTTCACGTAATCACAGTACTGCGCTTCAACGCGTATTTTAGCTCTATTTTCCGATGTAAGGCAAAGGGACATGGGGAAGCGCTTAGCAGACTCTCCGCTGGTACTAGCGTAGTCTCATGACCAGCTTGCATCAGTTGATTTCTGATCAGAATGTGGCGAGCTGCGAGCCACTAGCCAGTAGCTAGTGCAGCAGAGTAGTGGCAGTCAGGCTTTATAGCCTCAGTCAGACTTCGGGGCTCTTGCGCCTAAATCCAGGGTAAAGCACTCTTATCAACTTCATAAAAAATTCTAGTACATTCAGCCCCTCGTGTGTATTGTGCCTGTGCGTGTGTGCGTATCCATGGTAACACGCAGGTGCTGTGCAGCCAGAGATTTTTTCTCATACCTTGTGCGGACAGAGATAACAAAACATATGTTATGTTACCACTTATTTACCATTAACTTGTATGTTGCTTGTCCTGACTAACAGACATAGAGCAGTATACATTAAACACAAAAAATATATATATTATGAATTAAGAGCTTTCTTACTGTGTGAATGTAATAGTTACTTACATTGTTCTGGCTAAGGTTTTATTTATGTTTCAGTTTAAAAGACTATTTTATTTTATTGACCTTTATTAAATTATTTCACAGTACTGTTCCCTGAATGTTTTGTTTTCAGGATTGTGTAAAAGATTGACAAATGTTTTTATTTTATGTATTTTTCTAAAAGGTTGTAAAATGTGCGTTTGTGTTTGTTCTAAACAGGTCTTCAATATATGTTAAAATATTTGTAATTTTTAACTTTTGACAATAAAAGTTTTTGAAACAAGTTATATGTTAAATCTTCATTTCCATTTGTATGTATATAAATGAATACAA
This sequence comes from Crenuchus spilurus, assembly GCA_036984385.1. Lineage (NCBI taxonomy): Eukaryota > Metazoa > Chordata > Actinopteri > Characiformes > Crenuchidae > Crenuchus > Crenuchus spilurus. Next base: position 19,381 of record BRDA01050160.1, read on the forward strand.
ATTGTAAAAAAATATCAGCCAATATATCGTTATCGGCATTTTCTTCCTTTTTATTATCGGTATCGTATCGGCCACCCCAAAATCCATATCGGTCGGCCTCTAATTATATATATATATAATTGGATTATATATATATACTGTGTAAAATCAGAATTGAGTTTATTTTCTATCTTATTTTTATTATAAGAAACCAACATGCGTAAGATGTGTAAAATGTTTCATGAAAGAAGTCCCCCTGATAAACTAATCCAGTCCAAATAGGGCTTAAGACATCTTGAGCTAGCCAATATGGAATTGCCTCTAACACACTGTTCTTATTGCAGTTCCTGGAGCAAAACCTCTCCTCTCTAACACACCTGATTCAATCAATCTATTCAAGCTTCACCCACAAATGAATTTTTTTCATAGCTACTGTTGTGAGATTGCTGTGGCTTCCTTCAGCACCATAGAGATTAAAAATACTTTTGAATTTGCTTACCCAATCCCATTTCTATATCAGTTTTAGTAATAATAACTTTCAATAAAGTATTCAATTTTGACCAAAATAAAACTTTCAGACTATTTTGAAACACACAAGCTCAAAGTCTATTGTGTATTGTTTAGATTTCCCATTACTGTGTTCTGAGCTTTAAGGAACTTTACAGAACAGAGTGCTATTCATGTTATTCCTGTCAATACTAAGCATACCTCAGACCATGACTGCAACACTGGTCCGAAACGTAAACCCCAATGCAAACTCCAACAATAACCCAAACACTGACTCTAATAATACCCTTAACACAGATCCTAAATCTGACCTAAACATTGACACTAACACTGATTAGTGATCTTAACCCTAACCCAAAAAACACTGCAGTGCACATTGTTTTGATCTCATGTACTCCTGGACCAGTATGTAGACTATATCCTAATTATTATTACAGTGGTCATGTTGTTGTACTTATCCTTCCTGTAAGCAAGCTTCATAGTTTTCCCAAATATTTCCTAAGTTAACAGTGAGCTAATAAGCCTCTTTAAAGTCATAGATCACATGTGTTACTAACATACTGTATTGGGTTTTTAGCTGTAATGGGTGGGGTTTGTCTTTATTGGGTGGGGTTTTAGCTGTAATGGGTGGGGTTTGTCTTTATTGGGTGGGGTTTTAGCTGTAATGGGTGGGGGTTTGTCTTTATTTGGTGGGGTTTTGGCTGTAATGGGTGGGGTTTGTCTTTACTGGGTGGAGTTTTGGTTGTAATGGGTGAAGTTTGTCTTTACTGGGTGGAGTTTTGGTTGTAATGGATGAGGTTTGTCTTTATTTTGCATTTTGAGTGAACCTGGTATAAATGCATCTTTGAAATAGGTGCATTCACATCTTTTTTAGTTGAATAATTGATGTCTGGATGTGATGTTGATAAGACATCCAGGTGTAAACCGGGTCTTACAAAGAGCATGTTTAAATCTAACAATCCAAGTCAGTGTGTAGCTAATGAGAAGAACATATTTGTCTGAACTCAAATGCCATGCAAAGACCATGACTGTCTGATTCAGTTTGTTTCAGTCATCAGGTTTCTCACAGTACGCTTTCCTGGATTCCTTTGCCATAGTTTTTCTCTGGACATTATTTTTCCTGAACAAGGTTAGAACATCTGCAGGATGAGACTGAGACTGATGCTCTGAGTTTGCCGTGTAATGTAATTTAACCACAAGTGTGTTTACACCATTTCTCTTTTCACATTTAAACTATTGTCTGAGTGTTATTGGATTAGAGCTTCTGCTGAAAACTGCATTTCTCCAGCAAATTCCAGAAACACACACACACACTCTCACTCGTATGACAAGTCATTGTGATATACACACACAAGCTGTGCTCTCCTGAACAGAATTATAATCAGAGTCATTCAGAGTTGCTTCATTGGGCAAATGAATGGCTTAACATTCAGCATGCATGAAGCTGAAACTACAGCGGGAAAGAGACAAAAGGAGGGAGAGAGTGACGGGGAGGGAGAGACAGAGAGTGAGAGAAATGGAGAGCGATTACACCTGTTTGTTTTTTTAGCAGCAGTTTTAATCCAGTAACACATACCTGTAGAATGGCATCACTAGTGAGTGATAGCAGAACTGGGCACTTCAGCCTAAAACACTACCATTGTGCTTTTTGGTCATTTATTCTTTTTATCTTGTTCTAAGTATTGACCAATTTTGTTTCCCTATTCATATCTTACCATGACGTATTGTCTAGGCAAACTGGCTTACATAGGAATTGTGGTCATACTGGCAGCCATGGCCTGGTGGTTAGGGCGCCAGTCTTGTGATCTGCCAGTTCAAACCCCCGGAAGGTCATAACTGAAGTGTCCATGAGCAAGGCACCTAACCCCTAATTGCTCCCGGGCTGCTCACTGCCCCTTTAGTGTGTTCACTAGCCTGTGTGTATGTGTGTTAGTTATACACAGTATGTACTTATCAATCTCCAGCAGATGTAAACTCATGTGTTTCACTGTCTAAGCTCAGAAAGCTGAATTAAGTTTGTACTTACAGCACTCGCAAGTGTCGAAGACCAGCAAAGTCAGCCTTGGTGATTTTAGTCAGATTATTGTTGTTGAGGTCACTGTAAACACACAAGAGGAGAAAAAGAAGTCAGAGTAAAGGCTAAAACTGGGAATCACACACACACACACACACACACACACACCTAAAAGTGTGCTGCTGTTAGTGATTGCAGTAATTACTGAATCTCGAGTAAGACGGCACAATACTTGTTAATTGTAATGTTACTTTGGCAATACTGCAAGTTCTAAAGGCAGCAATATTTAAACAAGCCCTCTACACACAACAGCAAAACAACAGAGAGGAACAGAGTGGAGAACAATTCTAAAAATGAGTGGATACTCAAAGCACTTTTGTAAAGACTGGATATTTTATTCGAGGAACCCAGAACTTGGTGCTTGACTAAACCCTGTGAGGTAGGTTCCTGCAGGAATTCCTAGACTATTAAATGACTGATGAGTTAGGTTAGGTCAGAGAGACGTACAGAAGAGCCAAGAGGAATAGGAAAGATCAGAAAGGAGTAAAGGAGGCCAGAGAGGAGTAGATAAGAGCCACTAGGAGAAGCAAAGATCAGAAGGAAGTAGAGGAGGTCACAGCGTAACTAGAGAAGATCCAGTAGGATAAGGAAAGATCAGAAGGCAGAAGAGCAAGTCAGAGAGGAGTAAAGAAGAGCTAAGAGGAGTAGAAAAGGTAGAGAAGGCCAGAGATGAGTAGAGAAGAATAGATAAGATCAGAAGGGAGTAAAGGAGGTCAGAGAGGAGTAGAGAAGAGTAGGTAAGATCAGAAGGGAGTAGAGGAGGTCAGAGAGGAGTAGAGAAGAGTAGGTAAGATCAGAAGGGAATAGAGGAGGTCAGAGAGGAGTAGAGAAGAGGAGGTAAGATCAGAAGGGAGTAGAGGAGGTCAGAGAGGAGTAGAGAAGAGTAGGTAAGATCAGAAGGGAATAGAGGAGGTCAGAGAGTAGAGAAGAGGAGGTAAGATCAGAAGGGAGCAGAGGAGGTCAGAGAGGAGTAGAGAAGAGTAGGTAAGATCAGAAGGGAGTAGAGAAGAGTAGGTAAGATCAGAAGGGAGCAGAGGAGGTCAGAGAGGACTAGAGAAGAGTAGGTAAGATCAGAAGGGAGTAGAGGAGGTCAGAGAGGAGTAGAGAAGAGTAGGTAAGATCAGAAGCTAGTAGAGAAGAGTAGGTAAGATCAGAAGGGAGTAGAGGAGGTCAGAGAGGAGTAGAGAAGAGTAGGTAAGATCAGAAGGGAATAGAGGAGGTCAGAGAGGAGTAGAGAAGAGGAGGTAAGATCAGAAGGGAGCAGAGGAGGTCAGAGAGGAGTAGAGAAGAGGAGGTAAGATCAGAAGGGAGCAGAGGAGGTAAGAGAGGACTAGAGAAGAGTAGGTAAGATCAGAAGGGAGCAGAGGAGGTCAGAGAGGAGTAGAGAAGAGGAGGTAAGATCAGAAGTAAGTAGAGGAGGTCAGAGAAGAATAGAAAAGAGAAGGTAAGATCAGAAGGGAGCAGAGGCGGTAAGAGAGGACTAGAGAAGAGTAGGTAAGATCAGAAGGGAGCAGAAGAGGTCAGAGAGGAGTAGAGAAGAGGAGGTAAGATCAGAAGGGAGCAGAGGAGGTAAGAGAGGACTAGAGAAGAGTAGGTAAGATCAGAAGGGAGCAGAGGAGGTCAGAGAGGAGTAGAGAAGAGGAGGTAAGATCAGAAGTAAATAGAGGAGGTCAGAGAGGAATAGAGAAGAATAGGTAAGATCAGAAGGGAGTAGAGGAGGTCAGAGAGGAGTAGAGAAGAGTAGGTAAGATCAGAAGGGAGCAGAGGAGGTAAGAGAGGACTAGAGAAGAGTAGGTAAGATCAGAAGGGAGCAGAGGAGGTCAGAGAGGAGTAGAGAAGAGGAGGTAAGATCAGAAGTAAGTAGAGGAGGTCAGAGAGGAGTAGAGAAGAGGAGGTAAGATCAGAAGGGAGCAGAGGTAAGAGAGGACTAGAGAAGAGCAGTGAGGCTATGATTAAATGAGATTATCAGGGCAGATAGAGATCATAGAGGAGTTGAGACCTCTTCTGTTTCACTCTTCTCAGCTGTGCTTATTGTGTGTATATCAGTGTGTGAGTGTACAAGTGTGTATCAGTGTGTTTGAGCATCAGTGTATCAGAGTGTGTGTGTAGGGCAGTTATTGTGTACGAGTGTTTCTTCTCAACACTGTTGTTCAGTAACTGCTCAGATCAGGTGTGTGTGTGTGTGTCTTACATCCTCTCGGCGCTCCTCGTAATGCCTCTTGGTACACTCCTCAGTCCCTGCGCGTGGCAGTCTACCGCGGTTCCTGCGCATGCGCACTGTGACGGACAGAGCTGTGCGCGCGCCCCGCGGACCAGCAGCGCCAGCAGCAGCGTGACCCAGGCGCGCGCCATGCGGTCCTGCAGCGCCGCGCGCGACTCCGCTCCGGGGCTCCGGGCTCGCGCTCCTGCAGAACACACACTCCTGCGCGCGCTCGTGCAGCACGAAACTCCGCGCGCGCTCTCACGCACTCGCAAAAACGCACTCCGGCGTACGCTCCTGCGGCGCGCGCTCCTTGTTCCGGGCTACAGGTACACGACTCTCCTCATTGCTGCGGAATCACTCGGGTGGAAGCTCGCGAGCCCGTGTGTATAACTGTGTGTGTGTGTGAGAGAGAGCGTGTGTGTGTATGTGTGTGTATGTGTGTGTGTTAAAGCTCCAGTCTCCGGTAGAGTTGGGCTTGTGCGCCGCTCCTGCAGCTCCACTAACACGGACTGATCACACACTCTCTCTCTCTTTCTCTCTCACACACACACACACACACACTTACACACACGCTCACTCACATACAAAGTCAAGAGAACACACGCCCACTACCTCTAGCCCCGCCCACTGCTTCATTCAGTCTAAAGCCATGCAGAGCGATTCTACTCCATACTTTATAGTTTAGTAGTCTTAAGGATTCATCTCATTGTTCTGCTAACATTATAATGCCAACTTTACAATATCATTAATCTCTTTCACTCACACACATACACAGAAAGTCAGCAGCACACGCCCACTGCCTCTAACTCCGCCCACAGTCCTTCCCACTGCTTCATTCAGCCTAAAGCCATGTCCAGAGAGAGGGAGAGAGAATATACTCCATACACGAACGTTGCTTCATTGTTACATTACTTTCTCTATTAATATTATTAGTGAATATTAGTTATTAGTGACACTGGTTGTCTGTCAATCAAAGCAGGAAAAATAGATAAACATAAAGTTTTGATGTGATGGCTGGATAACTGAGTCAGAACTTCTCCAAAACAGCAGGTATTTTGGGCTGTTCCTGGTAAGTAGTGGTTAGCGCCAGCAATAGTGGTCCAAGGACAGATAACCAAAGTACCAGGACCAGGTCATGGGCACTCAAAACTTACAAAAAGAGCTACTGTGGCATTAATTGTTGAATACAGTTAATGCTGGAAATAGAAAGAAGTATGATGCATCACAGCTTTGCCAGACAAAGTGCCTATTTTGACAGGTCCACTGCTGAACGCTCATGAGCATCAAAACTAAACCTTGGAGCGCTGAAAGAAGCCCGAACTGATGATTCAATAGGAAAGAGATGGCACCACATTGCACTTTGGGAAGAAGGCAAGCTGGAGGAGGCAGTGTGATGCACTGTGCAGTGATTTCCTGGGAAATTTCATGTGGACCCATTGGTTGCACGAGGGGAGCCTACGCAATATTAGGCAGTGTACTGCTGTGTTTGTGTACCTGATTATGTATTCCAGTTTATTCAAATTTATGTTCACACCTGCACCAAGAGAAATTCCTTATAGTCACACACACCCTAATGTCATGGGGGGGTTTGCAGGGAAGGGAGTAACCTCACTGACAGCAACACACCTGCAGGGCAAGTAGGGGTCAAAAGTTACACACATACCCGCCTTACAGAAACATTAATGTAGAGATTGCTTTATCTGAAAGAGTTTTAACACTAACAATGTCTGAATAGAGCCGAATGAAGGTGATGATAATAAAGCCCTTTCCCTTATCAGCATCAAGAATGTGGGCGTGAGAGTGTGATACACATCTTAATAACACTTAACAAAGCATGAAACAGGTTTCAGAGAGCATGTGTGGGCCCATGTGGGGGATGTAAATGAGTCGTGTTTCTTTATTGTAAATAATGGGCCTTTAGTTTGCAGTAAACCAATGTATACATATTCAGCTTTAGTCTGTGTGTGTGTGTGTGTGTGTGCGTGTGTGCGTGTGTGTGTGTGTGTGTGTGTGTGTCAGCAGGCCAGTGTGACTCAGGACCTGCAATTAGGGTTGAAACTGGACCGTAACAATCCACAACAACATTCCAGAACCTTTTAGGTAACCAGAATAGGGACTTTCCCTTATCCCAATCTCAACCCATCAAACAATATACACTATTACTGTGTTATAGATACAGTAAAGGCCATTCAAATGTAAGAGGCGTGAATAAGGATACAGTACACAACATTGCATTTCACTTTAACCAAATAAAGGTGTATATATGCAACAATCTTACTTTAAACCCCGTCTTTGGAACATCTCAAATTCTTTGTAACTGGAGCTAACTCGCATCAATATTAAATCAAGCTGTGTTCTTAACCACCTGCCAGTCAAAAGTAGAACAGATGTTTTTCTGTTTTATTTGAATTGGGGATTCCTGCTTGGAATACTTGTGTTCTTAATATACCATAATTTGCATTTACAGTATTTGGCAGACAATCTTATCAAGATTGACATACAAAAGTGCTTTGTTTCCATCAAAAGAATTATCTCAGCTAGTACAGACAGGTTAGAGTCAAAACCACTCTTCAGTTCAGACACTGTTAGAACTAAAACATTACTAGTGACTTGGGAGAACGTCAGCTGATTGAAGACCAGCTGAGCAGCTGCATTCTGGATCAGCTGCAGGGTCCTGATGGCTCGCATAAAAAGACCAGCCAGGAGCGAGTTGCAGTAGTCAAGTCTTGAGATGACAAGAGCTTGGACAAGCACCTGGGTGGCATTCTATCAAATTAACATGGCTGCTCACTCTATCTACAGTAATTAACCACTTCTGTACTTTCATATAAGATGTGCTTATATCATTCAACAAAGTAGTTGGTTAAATCTATGACAAAATAGATCTTGAGAAGGTTAAACATATCCTATTACCCAGCTATTTGGATACCTTGTTGTAAACAATACTTGCTGTCCTAAAGATAGCGATGTTAAAGATGGTGCTATCTTGATATATAATACTCATTGTGTTTGTTGGTTAGAAGTGAAATAGTTAAGAATATTGTGATTAGACCATTTTATCAGAGGTGGAGTAAGAAAAATAAGGGGGAAATGCAGTGCCAAGAAGGCCCCCAAAAGGTCTTCTTATATGCATCAATTATTTTCATTTGAAACATGGAATTTCACTCAAAGGTGTGAAATCTTTGATCAACTTACTGTTTTTGTCATTAATCTATTTTAAAGTGTCTGATGATAACTGAAACAAACAATAACTGAAGTAATATTTCTCATAAGAAATAATGTAAATTCAATTCATCTGTTCCAGACACTCCAAAATATTATCAAAAATACATTTTATATAGAATAACTATAGTTTTACATACAGAACACAATGAGAAATGAATACAAAAGACTAATGAAATGGATAAATGAATATTTAACATCACTCTTACAGGTTTACATTCTGTTTTAGAGAGTGCTGGTGTGGTCCAGCCAGCAACTTTTTTTCTGTACACTCATTCTCAGGGTTCTTGGCTGCTATTTGTTTTCACACCCGTTTTCAGGTGGTAGCACTGTGCGCCATCACTTTAGTGTGACATGTTTTAGTTTGTTTTGAGCACTGGGTGCATGCTTTGTTTTCTTGAACTTAGTTGCAAGTCACTGAAGTAGCTGATCAGTTCATACTGAGTGTGTATTGTGTGTGTGTGTGTGTGTGTGTGTGTGTGTGGGAACAGCAAGGTATTCCTGTTGATTGTTATGATCATTATAGTGGAATTTATGTGATGAAACAGGCATGCTCAGTTTCGCAGTGTGTGTGTGTTGCTGTGGTTACCAGTGTGTTTGTTTGATCAGTCAATTATGCAGGATTTAATTCCAATTACAGGCCTACACACACACACACACACACACACACACACACACACACACACACACACACACACACACACACACACACACACAGCCAAGCATGTGTTTCTACCACCCAACTTCAGCTCATGTAAACAAACTGAGCCATCAGTACAGCCAGGGTGGAACCCATTCACACACACACCTGACACTGCCGACACTCACCCACACAACTGGTCTGAAGTCAGTGGTGTACAGAACAGCTCAGCATCACTGGAAAACTCAACTACATTACAGAAACATTAAAACACTCCAAAATACAGACCAGTTTAAAAACTAAATTAACCAAAAGTTTATTACCAATAATAAAAAAACAAAAGTGTGTGTGTGTGTGTGTGTGTGTGTGTGGGTGGGTGGGTGGGTGGGTGTGTGTGTGTGTGTGTGTGTGTGTAAACAAAAAAATAATAACCATTATTTGAAAACCAATTAAATCAAAAATTTGACCAGACATAAAACCTCACAAAATTACAAAGACATTACATCAACTCAAAAGGTCACTACGACTCGACAAGACATGTGGTGACTGAAGTCTGGTCAACACACCCACTCACAGCCGTCACAGTCCACACACACACTTACCCAAGGTGGGACCGACATGACTACCGAGTCAAACAAATGTACTCGACTTCAACCCAGTGTGTGTGTGTGGGTGGGTGGGTGGGTGGGTGTGTGTGTGTGTGTCTGTGTCCACATATGTCTTCAATAAGTAAAACAATAGCCCTCTACAACAGAATGATGTCACAACCCCCTATAAACTGTGTAGAATTGGAACATTATTCCAAACACACACACACACACACACACACACACGCACATTCACTCACACACTCGCCAAAGCCATTTAGCTTTTGAAAGATTTAAAGGCATAATTATATTAAACCTAATGAACCTAAATTAACCTATTAAAAATGCTAATAACAGTGATAAGTTGATTATTTTTATTAACTTACAAATGTAGCTAGCTTGGTGCTTTGCTGTGTCCCTTGGTTAATGGTTGAATTCATGTCATTGCAAAGGTGAACGGTTATTGCTACATTACCCAAGGTGGATGATGAGATTTATGGAGGTGATACACTTGTAAGAAGTACGTGAGCCCTTTGAAATCACCTGGATTTCTGCATTGATTGCTGATAAAATGTTATCTGGTCAAGACAATTATACAGTCTTACTAAACTAATAACACACATAGTTGTACTGTTCATGTCTTTTATTCAGCACAGAGTAATCATCCACAGTGCAGGCTAGAAATCTATCTCCCTTAAGCAACAATCACCTCCACCAAATGTCTCCTGTAGCTGCACATAATATTTTCACAACGTTGAGGATGAATTTTGGACCATTCCTCTCTGCAAATGAAATTTCAGTTAATCAATACTTATGGGATTCCTGGCATGGCCAGTCCTTTTCAGGTCATGCCAAAGCATTGAAATTGCAACTCTGACTACAATTCTGACTTGTTCAGTCATCAACTATGCTTTAGCTTGATACTTTGTTGATACAACTTTTAATTAATTGTTCCTTCAGTAACTGCAATTTGTCCAATCCCTGAGACAGCAAAATCTCAATGCTCCCTCCACCATGCTTCACAGTTGGAAAGACAATATTGGTGTTGCTGTGCACTGTTCTTTCTCCTCTAAACACAGAATTGTACTTTTGTGCTATAAAGTTCTATTTTGGTCTCATGTGTCCATAAAATATTTGCCTATAAGCATTTATGGAACATCCAGGTTGTCAAAGTAAAGTGTATTTAAGGCTTCCTTTGTGGTGTACTTCCATGAACATGTGTTTTTCTAATATTCGACACATGAACAGAGATTTCTGTAGTGTGAAGGGTGAACCTTGAGTTCTTTCTGTTTCTGTGTTGGGTCCTGAACTGGATGATCAGTCACAAATGGGAAAGTACCATCAGTCCTGAATTTTATTGAAAATTATGTAAAGGGTGGAAAAGAACAGTAAGTAGACTCTTCCAAGCTATTGTAATGAGAAGAATAGGACTCAAAAGAAGAAACCACATAACAGAGATTTGGCTTTGACAGGCCATATTAATCTAAAAAAAGAAAAAAAATAAGAATATAATGAATAACGGTAATTTGGAATTGGAATTTGGAATTGACACGCTAAGTTAATCATAGTAACTAGAAGAAGAAGAAGATTCCAAAGAATAGTAAGTTGGCTTTTCTGAGTCAAATTAATAAGAATAAAATGAAGAACAATCATTTGGAAGCACTTGCAGTAATGACTCATGAGAATCAATTACAACAATAGTTGAAATTAATGTATGTTTTAAGTGAAACCCAAGCATAATACTTTTTCATCAAGATATGAGGCTACAACCTCAAATTATTGAAAACAAAAGTATAGAACTCAGTCCAAAATGTCAGCAAGTACAGTATTTGAAGTTTATGTTATGCTACATTTAATATACACAAAATGACCTCCAGCAGGCCACCAATATCCATGTTTCTGCTCAAACAGTCAGAAACAGACTCCATGAGTGTGGTGTGAGATTTTGAGTATGATTCCAAATCCAGACCTCCAAGGGGTAAAAATTTTTATGTTATTTTGTTCTCAACACATTCCACTATGTACAGTGCAGAAAATAAGTATTTGAACACCCTGCGAATTTGCAAGTTCTCCCACTTAGAAATCATGGAGGGGTCTGAAATTTTCATCTTAGGTGCATGTCCACTGTGAGAGACATAATCTAAAAGAAAAAATCTGGAAATCACAATGTATGATTTTTTAATAATTTATTTGTGTGTCACACTGTAATAAATAAAGATTTCCAACTGGAATATTTTATTCATTGAGATCTAGGATGTGTTATTTTAGTGTTCCCTTTATTTTTTTGAGCAGTGTAGAAAAACAATGGACAACAAAATTAAGGTTACTTTTAGTAAAATACAAGTGTAAACTGCAGACATCTGTGTACAGATTAAAGTGTCTGTTAAGGATTATGTACAGTGCCCAGTGATGGATTGCACAAT
>BRDA01050169.1:1839-13596 GCA_036984385.1 Crenuchus spilurus
ACAAGGTCCGTACAGGGGGGCCCTCCTCCGGGGCCCCTTTGGGTCTTCCCCGGGGCCTCCTCCCGGGGGGACATGCCTGGAACACCTCCCTAGGGAGGCGTCCAGGGGGCATCCGAAACAGATGCCCGAGCCACTTCAGCTGGCTCCTCTCTATGTGGAGGAGCAGCAGTTCTACTCCGAGCTCCTCCCGAGTGACCGAGCTTCTCACCCTATCTCTAAGGGAGCGCCCAGCCAATCTGCAGAGGAAACTCATTTCAGCCGCTTGTATCCGCGATCTCGTTCTTTCGGTCATTACCCAAAGCTCATGACCATAGGTGAGAGTAGGAACGTAGATTGTCCGGTAAATTGAGAGTATGTATTTGTATCCATGTATTTATCTATCTATGCATCTACAGGTATGTATCTATACTTCTTACTAATTTCCATACTGATAGTCCACCTAAAAAAGGAAATCAACATCTCCATAAAGCCTGGCAGCAGATGGGAGCATGAAGTGCTCTAAAATCTCCTGGTAGATGTCTGTGTTGTCTTTGGACTTGATAAAACACAGTGGACCAACACCAACAGATGACATGGAAGGAAGGAAGGAGGAAGGAACGTTACACTTAAATGGCACCTCAAACCATCACAGACTGCAGAAACTTCACACTGGGCTTCAGACACCTTGGATTGTGTGTCTCTCCTCTCTTCCTCCAGACTCTAGGATCTTGATAACCAAATGAAAAGCAAACAGATCACTGAGCAACAGTCCAGTTCTTTTTCTCCTTAGACCAGGTAAGACACTTCTGATGTTGTCTCTGGTTTAAGATCTCAAGGGATACACCATGTTTATAATGTTTGCATAGTAATTTACTCAAACTCACAATTCAATATTCTAATAATCTGAGATTCTGGAATTTCATAAATTATTACTCATACTGATCAACAGTAAGGCAAAAAAGGCTTGAAATATCTCACTTTGTGAACATAAAGTATATGATATATCTTTTTGAATTAATTATGAACAACAAAACTTTTTCACCATATTATAACTTTATTATGTATGGCTATATATTGTGTCTCCTGATGTTCTATTTTTGCTATATCATGCAGACACTTCCATACAAGCAGCCTAAAGATACTGCTGTCACTTCTGAGCAGTATGTGGACTAAACGAAACACTTGAGCTAAACATCCAGTGTCTGTCAAATCACTCTGCCCTTGAGGCTGTGATGGAGCATCAAGATAAACAGTCACCCACAGATCAGCGTGTCATCTAACTCTCTAGGACTGATCTCACAAACGACCGCTGTTAATCAGTTTATCATCATTCCTCTGACAGTGAGTGACAAGCACGACCTGCCTACTCAGCTAAGGAATGCACCTCCAAACCTGATAGCTCTGGTCGAGAAGTCAGCAGAGGCCAAACATTCTGAAGTCTTCCCACACCCCAAGCCCCCCTCACACTCATCCTTAGGTAGTCAAAACAGAATCTGTTTTGAGTAAGACAATGGGAAATGGTTGCCTAGTCCCCTTTTAAATAATTCATCTGGCTTCAGCCTCAGATATCTGAGCAGTGGTGGGAACATAACCAGGCTCTGTGAAAGAAATCACTATTGCACAATAACTCCAGATGATAACCACACATAGTTAAAGCCTTTAAAAGAGGCAAATGCAGAGGCAGTGAAAGTGAGAAAAGATGATTTGCTATTTTTGACTGCATGAAGATCAACATGCAAAAGGATTATAATTAAAGGATGATGTGGGATAAAGTACTATAGAACAAATGAAAAAGTTGCTGATGAATATGCCCTGGTTTTACCATTTTTATTGCCGGATTTTTAATCTTAGAATTTTATATTTATGCTGCTTGACTTACTATTTATTTATGACATATTATAGCAGTCCTGTGCTATTTCTTTTGTTAATTTACTTTTCAGTGCATTCATTTTGAATATGTTGTGCATACCTTTTTACTTTCAGTGTTATCATTACTGCAGTGTTACAACTGTTAAGTAATGATGTATCTGTTGTAATTAAATTAGAAAAGCTATGTGGAAAAATGTGCTAATAACAGATGTTTCTTATGAGAACAGGTCTTTACAGCTCACGTGAGACTTCAATTCATATAAATACGTTTCAGTTGCAGCACAAACAGAAGACTTTACAGCGGCCTCTAGTGGAGAGTTGCGGAAGTACAGACGGAGCTCTACTGAGCATCCTTCAACACGCAGTGTAAAATAGCCCTGAAGGAGCTTTAAAAACTCTCTGATTTAACATATGAAACACGTAACACGTAAAATACCTCCGACAAAAATGTAAAAGCAGGAAAGGTCTTGAATAGCATATATACTATTTCAGCTCTCAGGAATCAAAGCGGGATAAAAGCTTTGGTTAATCAGCCATCGTGCTCTAATGGGATAGGAAGAAAAAGTTCTCAAAAAACCTGTGATTATCTCTAATCATAAGCAACTGACCGGAAGCAGTGGTGGCTAACATCACAGGAATGTTTATGGAATTTGGTGGCTGGAATGCGGCGCGTTTTTTTTTATCCCACCCGTATTCCAACAAGACCCGCCTCCCGTCTTCTTTGGTGTCGGACAGTAGGAATACGGGTGGGGAAAAAACGAGCCGCGCTCATGTGTGAGACGCCACTCTCCGCGACGTGAGGTAAGAGGGTAAGCACCGCCCCCTTTACACGTCTTGCGTCTGATTGGACGAGGCACGCGCCTCAGGAATGTCATGAAACTATTTAAATAGCACTTTGTCCTCACTAGTAATAGATATTGAGCGAAGAGGACAGAAAAGGCATGTTAAAGAACAGGCGCACTGGAAAATCTAAATTATTCTGAAATTTCGCGCATCACCGGAATTACTGGATTTTTTTGGGACCCTTATCACTATATTTTTAAGGGAACAGGTAGGAATGTGTTTTTGGTTGCTTGCAAATGCGTATAAAGTGTCGAATCGTTCATGTTTGATTGAATAGAGTAGATGTACTAGTTTTTGGATGCTTGCAAATGTATTTACAGCTGTTTAAAAGTATAGACAACATTAGCTTATAAAGAAACTGATGTGAGAAGTTGCTTAATAGACGTGTAATTTCTGTTAAGACATACATACATACATACAGGTATATATATATATATATATAGTTAGTTAGATAGATAGATAGATAGATAGATAGATAGATAGATAGATAGAAGTATATACTTAAGTTATAAAATAATTATAATATTAATAAAAACTTTTCACATATGCACTGCTGGACTAATGTAAAGTCGTGGTTGTTTTGCAGGTAAAGGACACACAAGTGTGGACATGAAATTAACAGGAATATTTTTGTTACTGATGCTGTGGAGCTGTGAGAGTGCTCGTGTGGCAGGTGAGCGATCAGAACCAGCAACAGAACCTTTTGTACTAAAAACGCTGGACTGGTACTAAGGCTCAAGCTGTGAAACCCTGCAAAGAGAGTGGTGCCACATCCGGGATACCCCAACACGCTTAATGTGGCTCAGTGTACCAAAACAATGAAACTTCTCTCACTTATTACGGCTCATAAATACTCTACTGCTGAGACGAAGCAGTGATCCAACAGGAAAGTCACATCTACTGTCTGATTCCCATTTTAACTCCATTATTAGGAAAATGTGTTCATCATTTCTGCAGCAGAGTATTTATGAGAGACGTTGGGTGTCCGTGCCTCAGTGTTTAGTTTAATAACCCTCACACGTTTTTAATAAAAACCATCTGCACAGACCAGTAATATCTGCAGTGCTGAAAGCTGTAGCTTATCTGGTGTCTCTGATCTTTCTACAGAGAGTAGAGATGACAACAGTGTCTACGACCTGTTTGAGCTCGTGCAGGTGCCCAAGAAGAACCACGGGGTCACTCTGGTGAAAGGCGATGACCCCTACAGTCCCGCGTACAAAATCCTCGACCCCGACCTGATCCCCCCGGTGCCCGAGAGCGCCTTCAGGGACCTCATGGACTCCATCCAGGCGGAGAGGGGCTTCCTGCTGCTGGTCAACTTTAAGCAGTTCAGACGCACCCGAGGCGCGCTGCTAACCGTGGAGAAGCTGGACGGCTCGGGGCCCGTTTTCGAGATCATCTCCAACGGCAAGGCCAAGACCCTGGACGTGGTTTTCTCCACCGAGAACAAGCAGCAGGTGGTGTCCATCGAGGACGCGGACCTGGCCACCGGACAGTGGAAGAACATCACTCTGTTCGTGCAGGAAGACAGAGTGCACTTCTATGTAGGGTGCGAGGAAGTGAACAACGCCGAGCTGGACGCGTCCATCCAGTCCATCCTGACCACGGACACGCCGAGCGTGGCTAATCTCAGAATCGGCAAGGGGGCGGTAAACGACAAGTTCATGGTGAGGACACTACGCTGAACACATCACACAAGTGTTTACTTTCTGTTAACGTGTATATTAGCAAACCAAAGCAGACAGTCTTGTTTAATACTGTCGTTTGTCATTGGCAGGGTGTGCTCCAAAACGTGCGGTTTGTTTTTGGCACCACACTTGAGGCAATTCTGAGGAATAAAGGATGTCAAAGCAGTAAGTGTTAATGCTGTGTCAGTATATGGTCATATAACCCACCTTGTGCCCAGTGCTGAGTGGGTAAAAACAGCACTGAAGTGTAAATTCAGTATCATTGACAGTAAAGCTGCAGTTTTATTAACTTTACAGTTTACAGTTATGACCTTTCTCTTCAGGAAATATGGCTGCTTGTACTTTCTGAACTTCTTTTAACCTCCTAGGACCTGGCATGTCCACATATGTGGACATCACATTTTGGGTTGTTTAGACCACAAAACTAAATTTTGCCTGGTGTCCTCTTATGAGGCCATTATACTGCCACCTCAGAAATCATCATGTAAAAAGATCATTCTTTGTTTTTACACTAATCAGGTACCAATCAGCCCAAATAGCAAAGAGAAATAAAGAATGCATGCCATGCCATGTTCAGGTCTTAGGGGGTTAAACTAACTTGAAGTTGTTATTAGTGTTGTTACAATACTAAAATTTCATGTAGCATCACGATACGCAATGCCAAATCGATACACTATCTATACATTTAAAACATGCATAATTATCTTTAACATGCAGGATTTAATTCATGCAGAAATTCACACAGTTGTCAGGAAAGTACATCAAATAAGTCAAGTACTGGAGCAAGTAGTGCAAGTTTGATTTTAACATTGCCAAATGTTAGTACTGAAAAGTTTTTTCTGTAATTTGGGCTACTGTAGTTATCCGTCCCTGATCAGTTCAGTGTTAGTGATTGCTGGCTGGCTTCTTTTAGGAGTTACAGTGCAGCTTTTTTATATTTAACCCTTTCATGCATGAATGATGAAAGAAATCTATCATGCTTTCCCTCCAAAACGATTTTATCCGCCTTTCAATCTGATTAACATATGTCAGTCATTTTTGTTTACCATGTGTTTTGTTGCACTTGCAGTTACTAACCACCAGTGGAGCATGACAAGAGAAAGAAGCTGTCATGCAATTCCAACCTTAAAACCAATACATATAGAAGATAATGACATTAACTGTCCATCATGCATGAAAGGGTTAATGTACAGTACATATAACCTCAAGTTCATTTTTTGAGACAAAAGTGCAACAGCTTAATCTATCTTAGGTTAGATGATCAATATCTGCAGCTAAGTAAAATATGTGTATTTTCCTTTCACAGCAGTTATGACTGATATAATCACTCTGGATAACCCTATCAATGGATCCAGCCCAGCCATCCGGACTGATTACACGGGCCACAAGACAAAAGGTAAAGCTAAAACTTCTAAAACAATCTCAGCACAGACCTGTGAAAACGTTTATGTATGGACTGTGTCTTCATCCCTGTGGCTACAGCTGTACTTTTCCCTCCATAACAGATCTACAGATGATTTGTGGCTTTTCCTGTGAGGACCTGGTTAGCATGTTCAAAGAACTAAAGGGCCTTGGTGTGGTGGTGCAAGAGCTGTCCAATGAGCTTCGCAAAGTGGTGAGAAGGGTTTTTTTTTTACTTTTTTTTTCTTGTTTAATCATTTTGCATTTTTTACTTTTTCATGAACGCTAAGGTTGTCATCATACCAGCATTTTGATTTCAATAACAAGATCAAGTGTACACAGAAAATCTGCCAGTGTTAAATCAACACTACTAGAGTTAAATTAACACTGAGGGTGTCAAAATGTAACACTCTCAGTGTTAATTTAACTCTAAAAGTGTTGGTTTAACACTGGCATATTTACTGTGTAGTGTCATAACACTCAATACCAGTCAATACTCTGGCTATAAACAAACCACTCGTCATTGTCTTTAAATCAAATGTTTATTTGATAGTACACAGACACACTTCCTCATTATCATATTCTTTTAAAAATGTAAACCTTACAGAATTCTTCAGTAGTCAACAAAATGCAGGAAATATGGTGTCAAGTTTGAAAGTATTGAAAGTTATGAACGTTTGAGTCTTTTACTTTTCATACTTGCTGTAACCAATGCATGTAATAAATAAGTCTTGTATTGAAATAAATGCACAATAAGGTGATGCCACATTGAGAAAGCTTCAATACAACTGAGAGAACAGATTCTTCATAAACATCTAACAAAACTGAAAGTACATTCTTTTGTTTCCTAGACAGATGAGAACAATATGCTCATGAAACACATGGGAATCTATCGTGGTGTCTGCCTCCACAATGGCATTATGCATAAGAACAAGGAGGAATGGACAGTAGATGACTGCACTGAGTGCACTTGCCAGGTAAGTACAGCTTTTGGAGTGTGCTTCGCACAGTCACTTAGAGTTTAAGTGCAGTAAGGCTTTGTCATTAAGTCACTAATTTGTGAGTTAGAGAGAGAGGGTAGCCATGCTATGATTTACCGTTCACAGCCATGTCTATTGTTGTGTCTAACTCTCTGAAGCACCTTGTCTGTAATTAAGACTAGGAAGTTGGTGATGGTGGTAGGCTCTATGACAAATGAGCGCACCGTAGAGCAATAAAAATGATTGACTTCAACGTTCCTGTCACTTAATTCTTCTGACACACTCTACATTACAGCAAACAAACCCACACAGCTTATCAACACTCGGGGATATTCACTTGCTTAATTAGAGGGTTTAACAAGGCTATGTTGCCAAACTCACTTCCTGGGTATTTTGGCAGACAGAGTTTTTGTGTTTGCTGTTTCAAAGATTAGCCTGGCCCTCTTTGTAGTCAGCAGCGTTTGGAAAAATGCCACCTAACATATGACCTACAGTGCAACACAAGGCTTCT
This sequence comes from Crenuchus spilurus, assembly GCA_036984385.1. Classification (NCBI taxonomy): domain Eukaryota; kingdom Metazoa; phylum Chordata; class Actinopteri; order Characiformes; family Crenuchidae; genus Crenuchus; species Crenuchus spilurus. The sequence goes on from BRDA01050169.1 coordinate 9,111, forward strand.
GTCAGGGCTTTATGTACTCATTCTGGGACTTAATAACTAATAAGGTGTGAATGGTAATTGCAGAACTCAGCGACAGTGTGCCGCAAGATTTCCTGTCCTCTGATTCCCTGTGCCAACGCAACTGTGCCTGATGGAGAGTGCTGTCCACGATGTGGGACTCGTATGTACAGTCATATACATATTCGCTTTTATTCACTTCTTTGTGCATTATCACACTTCTGCAAGCTGGAAAAGCATATTTTTTAGAAGTTAGGAGTCAAATACATAAGAGAATGACAGTAAAACACAAGCTTATTTTATTTTAGAGGTACTGGTAGTAAAATTATGCTAAACAAAAGAATTGCAATGCAGAACAGTGGAGCTTTGTGAATCTCTGAATCTGTAAAATGTTGTAATGGCCATAATTGTCTTAATTGACTAAAGGTGGAAAATTGGTGCCATTTGGCAAAAATTAAAAGCAAAAATAACATTTTCTCCCTACCACAAGGGACAGGCATTCATGCCTGGGACTTAAATAAATATGGAAAATCACATTCATCTCAACCTCAGCAATTTGAAATGATGACATCTTCAAGTGCAAATTTCCACTGTTTTGGAAAAATCCTCAAAGGGGATCTCTGTGCATTTTGCACACTGCCTTTTCCCTGGCATTGTGACTGCCTGGTTCATGCCAGGGCTCTCTGGAGTGTCTGTCTAGGCTAAATTGAGTCCATTAGGTTCCTGCATTAAAAGCTTTTCTCCTGCTTTGCTACTTTAGAAAAAGAGAATAGCTCTACTATTGTCTCTCTCTGCTCTCCCCCAACAGCGAGCGACTCTGCTGAGGATGGCTGGTCCCCCTGGTCTGAATGGACCCATTGTTCAGTGTCTTGTGGAAGGGGCATTCAGCAACGCGGCCGCTCCTGCGACCGCATCAATAACAACTGCGAGGGCACGTCTGTGCAGACAAGAGACTGCTACCTCCAGGAGTGTGACAAACGCTGTGAGTGCTGCTCCACCAATGCAAGCTTGCTGGTTCTCCATTCATAAACTGGTGAACAAAACATCCTCTAACTTTTGTATCTGATTTATCTGCTTCAGTTAAGCAAGATGGCAACTGGAGCCACTGGTCACCATGGTCTTCTTGCTCAGTCACCTGTGGATCTGGAGTCATCACACGCATCCGTCTCTGTAACTCTCCTACACCACAGCTGGGAGGAAAAGACTGCCAGGGCCAGGGCAGGCAGACTGAAAAGTGTGAGAAGGCACCATGTCCAAGTAAGTTAGCTAAATATCCATCAGAGAAAACTCTAATTGATGAATGCAGTAGCCATATCAAGTTTATAACTACATGCATTAAATTTGTTCAGTCAATGGAGGCTGGGGACCATGGTCTCCATGGGACACCTGCTCAGTTACCTGTGGAGGAGGTGTTCAAAACCGCAAACGTCTTTGCAACGATCCTCCACCCAAGTATGGAGGCAAAGACTGTGTGGGTGATGCAACAGCATCGCAGCTCTGTAACAAGCAAGTTTGTCCTATTGGTGAGTCATTTGATGGGCTAGTGTTTTTTTTTCCAAATAGGGAATAGCTGATACTGCAGGGCAGTGGGTACCTAGGAAAAGAAAAAAGAAAACTTAACCTAATGCTATTTTCCTCAGATGGATGTCTGTCCAATCCCTGCTTTGCCGGGGCCCAGTGCACAAGCTTTCCAGATGGTTCCTGGAAGTGTGGCAAATGCCCAGCAGGTTACACCGGCAATGGCATCAACTGCAAGGACATTGACGAGGTGATTTTTTGTTTCTCTCACCATCCTATAACACAAAACTAATGAGGCCCTTTAGGAAAACTAATCAGAATGTCTTCTCCGATTAACAGTGCAAGGAGGTTCCCGATGCTTGCTTTGAATTCAGTGGGGTACACAGGTGTGAAAATACAGTGCCTGGATACAACTGCCTGCCATGTCCTCCCCGTTACAGTGGCCCACAGCCGTTTGGTCGTGGAGTGGAGGATGCTGCTGCCAAGAAACAAGTAAGCAAAAAAAAAAAAAAGTACAAAACCAGAACAGAAATATCCAAATGGCTTCATAGAATAGGATAACGTTTGATCTGGTGTTTTTACAGGTGTGCACACCTCGTAACCCTTGTCTTGATGGAAGCCATGACTGCAATAAGAATGCCCGCTGCAACTACCTGGGCCATTTCTCAGACCCCATGTACCGCTGTGAGTGCAGGCCTGGCTATGCTGGGAATGGACACATCTGTGGAGAGGACACTGATTTGGATGGCTGGCCTAATGCTGACCTTGTGTGCGTGGAGAATGCCACCTATCACTGCAAGAAGGTTGGAGAAGATGATTGTATAGTTTTTAAAACAAATAACTAGCATAGCTTCGGCCGTTACTGAGTTACCCATTATTGTAATTGTAGGACAACTGCCCGAACCTTCCAAACTCGGGTCAGGAGGATTATGACAAGGATGGCATTGGTGATGCTTGTGATGACGATGACGATGATGATGGCATTCCCGATGACAGGGTAAAGATTGTTCTTGTTGTTTTCCTTCCTAAAGGCTGAAAACATGAGCTGCTAACTGTGTATGGAATCCTGCATATGATTTATGAGTGTGTTAGGTGTGGGGCAATGTTTATACTGAATGGCTCTACATTCATCACACATGCTAGGATGAAAAGAAATGCTGTGGAAAGCAAACTGTACTTGTTTTATAGCCAAACCTCAAATTCCTGCAGGTACCACTCTGAAAAGCCCACAGTGTATCCTGCTAATTCCAACATTATATTTGGTCTCCGTCCTAAAATAAGGCTTGCTCTTATGCATGTGCTCCTCTAAATAGACCTATACAACCACAGACAAATTACAAGCCTACCGTCTCAAAGTTATAACCTCCTGTGATGTTTTTAAGGAGTGGCCAGCATTTTTCCTCACTGTACCCCCTTTTTCAAACAGGACAACTGCCCATTCATCTTCAACCCCAGACAGTATGACTATGACCGTGATGAGGTTGGAGACCGCTGTGACAATTGTCCATATAACAGCAACCCTGACCAGACAGATACGGACAACAACGGTGAAGGCGATGCATGTGCCGTGGACATTGATGGGGATGGTAAGAAAGATGTCATACTAGCCTTGTTAAATTAACCACTCTCTTTGTAGAAGTGCATTCAAGAAAAGATGAATTAATTCATGCTGACCTGCTCTCGTAGGTATTCTGAATGAGAAAGATAACTGTCCGTATCTGTACAATGTGGACCAAAGAGACACTGATTTGGATGGTGTTGGTGACCAGTGTGATAACTGCCCTCTGGAGCACAATCCTGATCAGGTATTTATCAAAGAAGGACAGAGAGAGAGAGAGAGAGAGAGAGAGAGAGAGAGAAAAGGGACAGAGAAAGAGGGGGTACTGCAGGTGTTTTAGTCTGTAATCCTCATAGATCCATCTGTTGTTCAACTCGGCCCCACAGCCTTTGTCATGTGAAAGGCTCATTTTTTATCACGCTATGTAAGGGTGGAGTAAATCCTCTTCACCTTGGAGGCACACAGCTATACAATAACGCAAATGGAGCCTTTTCAAGGGCACTCGCCGCCTCTCAACAAGCCCAAAGGGAATTGGGGTGGGGGGTGGGGGGGTGTTATTAGCAAGGAATGGATTTGCTGGTGGGTTTATGCATGCCCTGTCGGCACTCAATCCCTGCAGATCACACCTGTGCCATGGTTAACTGAGGAGGAGGAATGCATGCCTTTGGAACAAGAGAACTCAGTTAAGGGGAAAATGGGTGAAATTGACCCACCCCCTTGCATCCCTCCTTCTCACCAGAGGGACAGAAATGTTAGAATAGTGTGCCAAGTTTCAGGGACAAGAGACTACTATAGGCTCAGCAGGAAAGCCTTATTCAAGCAAAAGCACCATTTGAGTCCAGAAAGATTACAGGATTCTAGATATACTGCAATCAGCCAGATACCTTAAAGTGATATAACACTTTATCTCGGCACATATTTCAACAGCTTGACACAGACTCTGATCGTGTGGGAGACAAATGTGACAGCAACCAGGACATTGATGAAGATGGTCATCAAAACAATCTGGACAACTGCCCTTACATTCCTAATGCCAATCAGGCCGATCATGACAAGGATGGCAAAGGAGATGCTTGTGATTATGATGATGATAATGATGGTATCCCTGATGATAAAGACAACTGCAGACTGGCTTTCAACCCTGATCAGTTGGACTCAGATGGTTAGTAGAGTCCAATAAAATGTCAACCCTTTTCAGAACCTTTCAGTCTTTACTACACTCTAAAAAAAAAAAAAGTTGAGAAAACTCAAAATTTCAAGTCAACTTATTACACTCAATTTTTCGAGTTTTGATCCCAACTCAAACTTTTAAGTTTTTAAGAAATTCACCAACTCATTATTTTTTGTTCAGATAACTTTTTTCCACAGGTATATAAACTTCAAATTTTAAGTTTTACTTATGAAGAGTTTCTA
>BRDA01050173.1:0-11395 GCA_036984385.1 Crenuchus spilurus
CAGTATGACTTATAGCTCATGAAAATAGTTCGTTTTTAGTAAATTATCCATCCATCCATCCATCCCTCCCTCCCTCCCTTTAAAAAGGTGGTTCTCCAAGGGTTCATTCATAAATAAAATGGTTCTATATAGAACCATGAACACTTAAAAAACCGTTCTTGAGGATAAAGTGGTCTCATGGTTCTTTCCATGGTGAAAGGGTTCTTCAGATTGATGAGGAAAGCATTGATGGTTCTATACAGAACCTTTTAGAAAATGGTTCTATATAGCCCCCAGAAAGCTTCTGTTGCAGTTACAATGTCAAGCTTGTAATAATAGAGGAACCCTTTTTCAAAAGGCTTATAGAACCATCTACAGCACATTCCTCATCAATCTGAAGAACCCTTTCATCATGCAAAGAACACTTTGGCTTTTTTGAGTGTTCATGGTTCTACAGTGTATCACAAAAGTGAGAACACCCCTCACATTTCTGCAGATATTTAAGTTTATCTTTTCATGGGACAACACTGACAAAATGACACTTTGACACAATGAAAAGTCGTCTGTGTGCAGCTTATATAACAGTGTACATTTATTCTTTTCTCAAAATAACTCAATATACAGCCATTAATGTCTAAACCACCGGCAACAAAAGTGAGTACACCCCTAAGAGACTACACCCATAAAGGTCCAAACTGAGCACTGCTTGTCATTTTCCCTCCAAAAGGTCATGTGACTCGTTAGTGTTACTAGGTCTTAGGTGTGCATAGGGAGCAGGTGTGTTCAATTTTGTAGTACAGCTCTCACACACTCTCGTACTGGTCACTGAAAGTTCCAGCATGGCACCTCATGGCAAAGAACTCTCTGAGGATCTTAAAAGATTAATTCTTGCACTACATGAAGATGGCAAACATCCTGAAACTGAGCTGCAGCAGAGTGGCCAAGATCATCCAGCGTTTTAAAAGAGCAGGATCCACTCAGAACAGACCTCATGTTGGTTGTCCAAAGAAGCTGAGTGCACGTGCTCAGCATCACATCCAAATGCTGTCTTTGAAAGCTAGATACAGGACTGCTGTCAGCATTGCTGCAGAGATTGAAGAGGTGGGGGGTCAGCCTGTCAGTGCTCAGACCATACGCTGCACACTACATCAAATTGCATGGCTGTCACCCCAGAAAGAAGCCTCTTCTGAAGTCTGTACACAAGAAAGCCCACAAACAGTTTGCTAAAGACATGTCAACAAAGGACATGGATTACTGGAACCATGTCCTATGGTCTGATGAGACCAAAATTAATTTGTTTGGTTCAGATGGTCTCAAGCATGTGTGGTGGAAATCAGGTGAGGAGTACAAAGATTAGTGTGTCATGCTAACAGTCAAGCATGGTGGTGGGAATGCCATGGTCTGGGGCTGCATGAGTGCAGCAGGTGTTGGGGAGTTACATTTCATTGAGGGACACATGAACTCCAATATGTACTGTGAAATAATGAAGCAGAGCATGATCCCCTCCCTCTGGAAACTGGGTCGCAGGGCAGTGTTCCAGCATGATAATGACCCTAAACACACCTCTAAGACAACCACTGCTTTATTTAAGAGGCTGAGCGTAAAGGTGATTGACTGGCCAAGCATGTCTCCAGACCTAAACCCAGTAGAGCATCTTTGGGGCATCCTTAAGCAGAAGGTGGAGGAGCACAAAGTCTCAAATATACGCCAGCTCTGTGATGTCGTCATGGAGGAGTGGAAAAGCATTCCAGTGGCAACTTGTGAAGCTCCGGTAAACTCCATGCCCAGGAAAGTTAAGGCAGTTCTGGAAAATAATGGTGGCCACACAAAACAATGACACTTCAGGAACTTTCACTAAGGGGTGTACTCACTTTTGTTGCTGGTGGTTTAGACATTAATGGCTGTATGTTGAGTTATTTTGAGGGAAGAATAAATTTACACTGTTATATAAGCTGCACACAGACTACTTTTCATTGTGTCAAAGTGTCATTTTGTCAGTGTTGTCCCATGAAAAGATACTTAAATATCTACAGAAATGTGAGGGGTGTACTCACTTTTGTGATACACTATATATTGAACCATTTTCTTTGCTAAACCACCCATGAAGAACCATGTCTTTAGGGTTTATAGTTTAGGAAACATAAGATTTGTGCTGAGACAAGTTATGAACGTTAAATCGCAGAATAATTCATTATTGTATGTTTAAGCATTTTTACCTTCTAACTGCTAACTTCTAAGTAACCAATCACTTTAGTTAAGTTTGACAACAAATGTGGGAACCGTCCAGTAGACAGGCTGAAACCGAGCACGGAAGCTCACTTGGAGACTCTGTCTGTGGGGCGAGAGCCACCGTTCTGCTTCCCTCCCACGGAGGAAGCAATCTCAAACAATATAATTTCCCTCTTACACAGCACTTAAAAGGAAGCTGGCAGTGTTTAGGGCGCCAAGGCCAAAAAGGGCAACGCTTAGCACTTACAAACAAGAGCCCACACAAATGTCAGCCCTCTGTTTAAAACAGGCTGTTAATGACATAGTTGAGTCATACAGATTGTGAACAATGGGGTCATTCTTAAGCCATACAAGCCAGTTAATGTTAATTTCCTTAATTTACATTTCCTTACAAATTGCTGCCTCTTGTATACTCAAGATGGAGCAGAGTGTAATATGTGAAGCGTAACTAATGTTAGATACCATACAAAACTATCAGAAAGTTTCCACAGAGGGCACTAATCACTAAAATACTATCTTTATAAGTGAGCCAGGGCCAAGAACAATCAAATCCAGCCTCATTTTCCCTGATTCAGCTCTCTCTTAAAGGTCTTTGGATCCATAATCGCATACCTACGAGTGATTTACAAACCAGGGGGGCTTCAGGAGAGGAAAAGAACAAACTCCCCACCCTTCTCCTTCATGTGTTTACCCTTTGCTAAGAGAACAATGCTCTTTTTTTGCAGTAGGAGAGTCTGGAGATAGGGTTGTGGGCTGTATAACACTGCAGAGAGCTGAAATTGGGCTCAGAAAACAGGAGTGGAGAAAGCAGGCACTTCCGTTATGTGTTTGTACTGTCTGGGTTTGACTTGCTGCTGGGACAATGGACACAGTAGGAGGAACGCTTGAGAGCAATACACAGCAGTTAGTCAGAAGTGAGTTTTCCAGGAGCTTGGTTTGACGTGAGCTGGAAGGAGACCATTTAAACGAAGACACTGACTTTGCCTACAAGCTTCAAAATAATACATCAATTGTTTTTTGGGCTGACGCCATAAAAAATTAACTGAATGGATCATTTTTAAAGAAACGTTTTGGAGATAAAATGTCTCCACATAGCATCCAATTCAAAAGCCCCTGAAGAACCTTTGTTCAGATGGTAGTTTAGGACTAAAGACTGGTTCCATTAGGATTTACGGTGAATGCTGGAGAACCAGCCACAAGACAATCGTTGAACAATGCAGAAACAAAAGATGGCATTGATCTGATTCTGGTACTGGTATCAGGGTGATATCTGTAAAAATGCTGGAACAGATCTGTCCTTAGGGCCCAGAGTGGCTCAGCAAACTAAGGCGCTGTCACTATGATCTGAGGTTCGCAAGTTCTGCTTGTGATCGCCAGCTGGCGCCCAAGAGAGCCATGTTTTTTCCGGGCGGGTCAGATGGCACTCAGCACTAGTAAGTAATGTTGACTGGCTCAGGCATGTGACAGGTGATCCATCCGAACTGTCCTCAGAGTATTTTGGCTGTTGGATGTATCGACAGCAGTTGGAAAAGAGGCGGAGCTTGACTTCACATGCATTGGAGGAGGCCTGTGTTAGTCTGCACCCTCCTAGAGTCAGAGATATTACAAGTGATGGGGAGAGTCAACGAATGAGTGGCTACCAAACACATCGGGGAGAAATTGGGTTAAAAAACCCCAACTGTCCTGAAATATGCCACTCGTACATTGTGATGTGTATTTGTCTGGGAGCCAGTAGACTGTTCACACAACACAACAGTTAACTTTAAAGCTTAGTGATTTAAAAGGTATCAGAAGTCAAAGTTACAATACCCTTATTGTTATTGGAAAGAAAGAAGTGCTGTTGTGTATCTCATGGTGATATCATTCCATCTCCATGTCTCTTATTTCAGTCTAGGACAGATTTTGGCTGTTGCTGTTCTAGATTGTGAACAGGACCAGTTTAAGTGGTGAATGTAAGAAATGTAAGGACTGGGATAGAGCTTTGATACTTTGCAAAAGTCTTTATGCAGTGATTGATTGAGAAGGCATGATATCATCAATCTCAAGCATCTTGTTAGGAGATCTTTATATGAGTGCTTTAGGAGTTGTGCCTTTGGATGTTACATTTGGAATGACTGAAATGTGGCCTATGCAGTTCATTCAATAAGTGTAACTCATTAATGCAGCTGTCTCAAGTTCAACAAACCAAAATGTTTTAGATTTTAGATTCGTCGAAGTAGATGCACAATGAGGTCTCAAACACATTAAAGAAATGCAAGTCATGAACTCTTGACAAGACACAGCTGTTAACTGAAAGCCATTCCAGGTGACTACCTCATAAAGCTGACTGAGAAAATGCCAAGAAAGCTGCATCTAAGCAAGAGGTGCCTACTGTGAAGAATGTCAAATATAAACATGTTCTGGTTTGTTTACTTGTTTGTTTACTAAATAATTACAGATGTGTTTATTCATAGTTTAATGACTTTAGTATTAATCTACAATGCAGAACATTTTTAAATCATGAAAAACCATCAAATGTCCAAGAAGGTTTATCCAAGTTTTTGAGTGGTACTGTATTCTATAAATCAAATATTTTCATGTCTTATTGTATTATTCAATATTCAGAGAACAGGTAGTAAATATATTACAAAATAATTGAGTATATCACAAAAATAAGAAGTACTATCATTTGTATTTTTAGGAGGAGATATAAACAAATGTTGGTGCTGAAATGAAGGAATGAATTTGCTGAGTAAAAAGCCTGGAGTGCTTGACATTGCCTGCAACATTCAAAATCTAAAATATCCCACAACAGATGTCTGAAGAACTTACAAATTGCTACTCTGTAATACTGTCTAATATTTTTTGATCTTATTAATTCTTATTTCGATTTTAATTTTTGAAGTATTTTGTGTGCTTTGTATGTTTTTAAAATAGATTTTTTGTTTTAAAAACATAGTATCCCCATTTCTTCCTCTCTTTTCTAATCTATATTTTCTGATCTAATTAATCATCAAGTAGGACAAAAAAAAAATCACAATCAAACGAAGCTCCACCCATTTTTACCTTTTTCTACCTTGGCAGGTATTTAACTCTACAGGTTATTGATGTTCTACTTTTACAAAAGCCCTATTTGAATTGAATTAAATGAATATGGGGTTCTGGGGTAATTTCTACTTTTACAGGAGTATCTGTGTTTTTATTTTTTGTTTGGATCCACGATGTCTGGCTTTTATGTTTTCTTGTCCTTGTTTGGATGTAAATATCTGTGATTTTTAAGGCAAGTGTTGACTTGTATTGGAAAATAAAGATTTTTGGCAGCTCCTACTAGCCATATTTAGTAATTCATAAATTACAAACCAAAAAATGTGAATGCTTTGGAAATCATTTAATAATCTACTTATGGTCTAATAATGGTCTCCTGACTCTACCTGGGTGAGCTTTATGTGGAGGAAAAATACATGTAAATGGATGAGAAAAGCAAGGATTATTAGTAAAGTGATGATTAAAAATCTGATGTTAAACACTGCAAGAACACACCCTGTAGTCATTTTAATGATAAACTAATCCAAATAGGGTTAATAAGTGCATTTTGAGGATAAGGCTGATGATCTCCTGTATGATGTTGAAATATCTGCAAATTCAGCTACTTCCTTCTCACACTGGCTTTTTTCGCACCAAAATACAATCACTCCTTTTTGATAATCATTAACATGTGCTTTGTGACCAATTTTCCACACTTTAAATGAGATATTCACTGCACTGTACAACCACTTCTCAATCTATAAGTCCCATTACACACCCTGCAGGCATTTATAACCTGATCCTTGTACTACATCGTCTGCAGGAGTTTGTTACTACAGCCTTAAACATGCAATGTGATTAATTTTTGTCCAATTTAAACTGTAAAACCTATTAACTGCAAAAAGTCAGCATATTCCAGTACTGCATTTCTCTCCAACACAGGGAACTGTACAAAGCTTTTCAAGCAGACGCCTGCATGGAACATCAGAGCTTTGTTGCATGCCAGTCTTCACTTTCTGAAGGTGCTTTTACTAGCTCTACTACCCTAATAAATATTTACATCACCCTGTCCTACTGTCCCAGCCTGAAGCCCCTTTTACAGTAAAATATCTGTACAAGGAGAAGAGCTGGGGGTTGACAAGGCATGTGTGTTGGTGAGGGTGTGTATGCATGTGTTGAATTGCTGATCTGATACCCTGATTGAAATAGCAGGCTGGCATTTGGTTACTAATTACAGCAAAAAGAGCACAAGGCTAAGCTGCTGAGCTTTAAACGTGTTACGGGATATGCTTCACACAAGGCTATGACATGCACATAATGTGTGTTTGTTACTTGTACTGAAACACTCTCGTGGGACTCATTTTAATAGAATGACTTTGCCTCTATTTTGAGACGGTCGCCTGCGCTTTCAATGCCAATTGAATACTGAAACAATCCTGACCTAAAGCCAAAGTCTGAGTCCGTCAATTACATTTTAGAGGAAATTAACTCATGTTAGGTTTCACGATGGTGCCAAACCTGATTGTACTCTAAATGTATAATGCTCTTCACCTTTATACCTTTCTATCTTTCTTGCACAATTAAAACACAAGGGTCGAAATAGTGAGACTGTAGAAAAGATACATGTTTATTCAAAGTCATCGCCTACTGTTTATATCTGGTTTATTTTACATTGTTTACACTTTATCTTAATGCTTTCGCTGGTGTTTATGCTTTTAGACCTAATGCTGAGCTCCATCACACCAACACAATAGCAGTAACTAAGACAAACAGCACTCAGCACTCCTGGCTTTATTAGTTAGATGCTCTTTGGCTACATATTGGTTGATGGGAATCATATAGTAGGAATGTCATAAAGGTGCATTATCCAAATTTTTTTACTAATACAAATTGACTGGAAAGTAGGTATTAATGTAGTGTGTGGCTGTAAAACTAGACTATGCACCGGAGGGCTGACATTACATTTTAGTCATTTTAAAGACCCTCCTCGGCATTCCATTACTCCACCCCATTGCTCCATCTGCTCAGCTAAAAAAACAGTAGCCCATGAGCGCTTTGTTGAAACTGTCGATTAAAGAAAACACCATTAATGATGGGAAACCTGATAAAACAAGAATGAACATCTGCACGGATGTAGAGAATTATTACATATGAAAGAGATGAAATTGGACAATTAAAAAACGACAGTAAAACTATTTGGAAACATCAACAAAACACATTGAACAGAACTGCTGCTAACCAATCGTCTTAAGTCTCACCTCAAACCACGTAATGTCAAATGAAGTAAGGTTGAATGTATGCATCACTCAACAATGAAGTCATGACAATGCTTAGTATGTACATATTTTCCCTACAGAGAGTTTCTAGATGGTTCCTTTGCAATCATCTTGTTTGAACAACTAACAGTTGTACAAATGGAAAAACTCCAAAATAACTTGCACACAATCTTAACTTCCATCACAGACACATTCATTTGATGGAGTTAAATCCCTAATAAATCTATAGTATGGAAAACAACAAAGTGGTTACGTTTGTTGGAAAACTGCAAAAATCATCCAAGAGAAAGCCATACTCAGGTTATTCTACTCTACCTGTGTGGTCTGCTCCTGTTTCAGCTGTTGGATCCCTCTTAAATATCACACCGCTGGGCAGATGTCTCAGTCAGGTGACTTCCGTAGCTCTTTATGAATGTGTAGTTTCTGTCTCAGTGACAAAATCGCCCCGGGCTGTGTCGTGCTTCAAATTCAAGCTTATGTTTCTGACAGTCGACTGGTAATGAACTTCAAAGGCGTCTAAGCTTGAGCTGATACCTCTATGACGGCTCTATTAGCTGTAGTGTAAAGACGAGGAGTCGCCTGAGGTTAACACCTGGGGCCCGGTGTTTCTTGTAGCACAAAGAACCTGACGAAACGCAGACAGAATAAGGTAGACGGACTCTTTTCTGGGTTCCCTTGATATCAAGTCAGATCGTTTGATGTCTCTGAGAAGCGGTACAGAGGGAATTAATGCAAGTTTTTGCTGGGATTCAAGGCAGAGAGATTGACACTTTTGTTGGGCGTAGGTGAAGGCAGTATGTCCCTCTTCACTCTTCAGCTGGATGTTAGGCCGTCGGTACTAATGTGGATGGATGGTACCTCATTCGCTCTCTTCCTCTCACTTTGTCAGCCAAGGAATAGTCGTCCTCAGATTGATGGACAAGACAGGCTTTCGGTTCCTCTTTACTGACTCAAGAGCTCAGGGTGGATATCTCACTTTGCGGGGATCAAACCTCTGTATTATCTGGAAAGTTGGCCAACCTGGGCTAGGAGGTAGACAGATGCTCCTGATGTCTCAGTCTTCAAGCCTTCGCTAAAGCAGATTGGTCCTCCTGTTGAGTCAGTGGATGAATCCACTTATTCTCTCTTCACTTCCCCGTTCTCTCTCCAAGCTAAGAACTGTGTCCTGAACTGATGAGTGCAGATGTATTCTCATCTACAGCAGGACTCCCAGTGTGACTCGATCTCCAACCGATGATAAACAGAAACAGCTGCTCGCAGGCCGTGCTTCAGACCACACTACAAAGTGTGCCCATAGGCATTAGGACATTGTAAGAAATACTAGCAGCATTTTTCTCCTCCTTTGCCCTCCTCCCTTAACTCCTTTCCTCCTCCCCTCTCTTTCTCATCCTCCTCCTCCTTCCTCTATCGAGTTGGAGTGCCCCCCGCCCGAGTGCCTGCCCGATGCTCTATTTTAGTTTAGGCGAGTATCTCTGCATCAGGAAAGGAAGTCAGATTTGAATAAGGAAAACAATGGGAACTGCTACCTAAGGGCTCCCATGTCGTCCCAAGAAAATGACTTCTAGTTGAATTTTTAATGAAAAATTAAAGCCACCAAAAAAAGGGGTCTCGAAGAAGCAGCTTTGGTTCCCTAAAGTAACATACAATTGATCATGAAAGAAGCATTTTAAAGTTCAAAGAACCATAACATAACAGTCTCTACCAGCTAAAGATCTTTCCTAGAACCATAAAGCCAAGAGCCATTTAGGAACCACAGATACATAGTGATAAGCATTCATTGCTGTCCATGCATACAGATTTACCTAAAAGTACAGAACGTCATCATCAGCAATGTTGTCATTTTATTTTATCTTAATTTTAAGAGACTTTTACCAAACAAAAATTAAACAAGTCTCTATTTTTTTTTGATAAGATGTTCTCAGATTATCCAATAAAATCAACACATGGGAGAAATAAAGTTTGGAAACAACAAATGTGTCTTTCATAACTATGTATGGCTGTTTTTTTTTATTTCAAGCACATGGTGAGTTCACGGAGTTGGCCGTGGGTACTGTGAAGGGGACAGACATGCCTTGTGACCCAGTTAGCTTGGGGCTGACAATCGTAAGCATAACAAGCAGTTTGAGCTTAATTCTCTTGTTGACTTTATCTTTCTCACCTTTCACAAGACATGACATGATCTAATGTGAAGAGCTTCATAGCAGCATTTGAGACAGAAAGCTGTTTGTGTATCATGTACACTATCACTCAATATTTGTGGTCACCCATTACACTGTACCATGACAGCTCTTACTATAGAATAAAAGTCTTTGTCTTGCTGTTTGGAGACTATGATCTATGGTAGAAGGTGAGGTAGAACAGTGTCACTGCTTTATAGTTTTGGTGTTTCCCACAAGTGATTGGCAGTGAGTTTAAAAATTTTAGTACAGCTGTTTACATCAGAGGTTGAGCTGTGATGGTAATTATTTGATAAAGAAGGATAGACTCCAACCAACAGACATGTGAACTCGAGTCACATGACTTGGACTTGAGTCCGACTCGAGTCACCAACATGATGACTTGTGACTTGACTCGACAACGTCACTAAAGACTTGCGACTTGACTTAGACTCTACCTTTACTGACTTGCACTTGGAATTGGACTTGAGATTTAAGGCTTGAAGACTTGAAACCCTCATTTGAACATAAATAAGTAAAACTGAAGCACATAACTGTATCATTTTGTATTAAATGGTGCTGTAACGCTTGTTACTACCCGATCTATTCACGCTGTCCGATTTGTACTGCGCATGCACGTCATTTCCAGATAAAGTTTTACGAATTGCATTGAATCCGAGTCGTTTTGGTGAAAGATGAAAACTTTTGCACTTTATCGTTTTATTACATTTATGTTTAATTGTTTGTTTAAAAAAATCATTTACATTTTTCACACTTTGCAGGATTACTTACTGAAGGATGAATTTACATAGACGTGGGGAGCAGACGTGTGTTAAACAACAGCAGGGTTGCCAGGTCCCCAAAAATCTCCATCCCGATGTTTGACATAAAGCGCCTTATACAACCTGACACCAGCCTAAAATCTAGAGCGTCCAATCACAGATATTATTGTTAGCATTATTATTAGTAGTAGTAGTAGGAGTAAATATAATGTAAGAAGAACATAACTCCATATTTGCTTTTCTTATATATATTTATTTATTTCTCTTTCACTCAAAAAGTGAAAGGAACTGTTATAAGAACCATGTTAATGTTCTTTGAAAAGCACCTTTTGAAACGATTAAAAATGATTTATTGGACAATTTGCACTTTTTTTTGTTAAGTAAAAAAAAACACTTTGTCATATGCAAGTTAAACATTTATGATTAATGTCATTTTAATATACTACTAATCAACTGTAGTACAATATACTGTCAACTCCATCACCTGTGTTAAATATTGAAATTACGTTACATCTGGTGACTTGACTAGGACTCGAAGTTTAAGACTTGGGACTTGACTTGAGACTCGCTTGTATTGACTTGAGACTTGACTCGGGACTTAATTGTCAAGACTTGGGACTTACTTGTTACTTGCAACTTAGTGACTTGTTCCCATGTCTGCAAACCAACCAACCAAACCAAGCATTCATCCATTCAATGAATGTAAAGTGGCATATTTCAAGCCTTTGTGTTTGATTGTTGATCAGCTTCTAGTTTGTGTAAATTACAATTTAGTTAGTATGAACATTAAAACAAACAGGCTTGAAATATGTCACTTTATATGTAATTGATATAAAATGTATGGCAGTTTAAATTATGAACACAAAAACATTTTCACACTATATATACACTACACATACTGTCAAAAACTTAATTCATCACTGAACATTCATCAGTATGTTGGGATGTTTGTAAAGTCAGTATATTTGTA
>BRDA01050176.1:0-5000 GCA_036984385.1 Crenuchus spilurus
ACTTATATATGTTTTTTTCTTCTTTATTATGCATTTTATGGCTGGTGCGACTTATACTCAGGAGCGACTTATAGTCCGGAAAATACGGTACACAAATAATAATTTATTTCGTTACATTGTTATATTTTCTACTTCTTTGCAGGACACATAACAGAGTACTATATTTTGTTATTTAAAAAAAGACATTTTTATGTTAGAAGTTTTACCTCCTCTGGGCAGGGGAATCAAAATGTAAATTTACAAGTTTAGTGTCAGTGAAATCTTTAACTGTGTATTTGAGTAATATGCATTCTGTGTTACTATTATGTTCTGGCAATAAACATTTTAATATTTAAAATAATATTTCATGTATTTAGTCAGATGTTTTTAGAAAGATGTTATTTTAACACTATGACAGTGTTAAGAAATTTTATATCGTGATAATTATCGAGATTGATCAATATAGAAAAATTTATTGTGATAAAAATTTTGACCGTATCGCCCAGCTCTAGTGCTCGGTATATTGTGGTGTCATTTAGCAGAGTTCAGACAGCAGGAGATCAGTACTGTGTGTAAGGAGATGTTGTAGATTCTTACTGTAGTGGGTAAGAAATCTCACAATAGTCTGTGCTTCTCTGAGTGATTTATATTCCCTGTATCACGACACATAGCATGTCTCCAGCTTCTTGCCAATACACAGCCTTAGTTAACACAGCACTCATATCTAACAGTGCAACCTTCCAATATCAAGGCCAGTTTCATCATCCCCCCTTCATCAGCTAAAGTTAGCAGGATGTCGCTCTTATCCTCCACTTTGCTCATGATTAAACGAGCTTCATTTCAAAGCACGCTGCTCTGCCTGTCAGGGCTTTCGGATTCAGTGCGTGACAAACAAAAAAGAGGTCTGGAAACGCAGCGTGAAGAAGAGCCCAAGGCTAATGTGGACTGGAGTAGAGCAGCAGGGTAGGACCAGAACTGTGACTGTGAATATGACTTATATTCAACCCAAGGATAGTCAAATATATTTACATAGGGCTTGACATCAGCTTTACAGAGTTACAGTAACAAGATAAAATCACTAAATTCCCAGCGGTGACAGTGTCAAGACTCTGGAGGAAACTTTAAGAGGCACCAGACTCGCATACTCCTCTGGTTGTTGATAGACAGTCATCATACCATCCTATGAAGCTGTGGAGGTGTACTGATACAGGTGACAGTATTGATGTAATGATGATGATTGGTAGAGATGGGTAATCCAGGTCCAGAAAGTTAAATCCACCCCAGGATTTTGTTTCAACTGCCTTGTTGGTTCTGCTGCAGATATGCTGCAGCAGAGACATCCATGCAGTTGGAGCAAAATCCTGTGATGGAGTTTTACTTTCTGGATCTGGATTACCCACCTCTAATGATTAGTAATAATAATAGTGGTAACACAAACTTCAATGTGCTCAGTAAAGGAGGACAGACAGCTAATCTGAGACAGGCTGTAGTAGTTAATTGGTGAGAAGCTGGTCTAAAGCAGGCAGGAATCTCATCATGCAGAGATCTCAGCAGTCAGGAGTCTCAGCAGGCAATCATTCACCCATCAGTGACATAAATTAATCGTTTCTGTAAAAATATCTTAATGAAAGGATGCTCAAAGGATGGCACATGGTAAGAAACATTGTGATTGGTTGGAAGCCACATTTGCATACTGAATCTTTCTAAAATAGCACCACTAAGACAAATATTACCATAGTAAAAGTCATGTTTGGGATCCAAATGGAGTATCTCTGCAAGGCTAATGTCACTAACAAGTACTATAACTCAATAGTCACCTAAATAGCCCAGTCACTTCCATCACCAATGCTTTTCTCAACCCACTCAAAGCGCATCCAGATGTTAGTTAAGATCACATGGACTAGTTTATGTGGTTATTCTAAACCACACCCACTAGTCTGTGAGACAACCATTAACATCTGCATGACGTCTGAGTGAGTTTACAGAAATGACTGAGCTATTTAGGTGACTACTGGGTTCAACAGTAGCAATGTTAGCTTCCACTTCTCGACCGATAGACTACGCCTGAGAGAGCATTTCTTTTAGAAGCATGTTTTGTGGGGATAACAGCATGTGGACACCATGAGTAGGTTCAGATTCAGGATTCTGGGCCAGTGAGAGTCGTCCACTGTGCTGAGGATCCAGTTACACTGCTGTTCTGATCAGTTGGGAGCGTCTTTGTATCCAATAGCATCTTCTCATGCATTATCCATGCTTGTTCGTTGTAGCTGAAAGAGAAATGCTCAGGCTAAGGGGGTCGTTTGTGCCCCCCAGGCTCCACAGCCACCATATGCCAAATGTTCCTATCGGGTTCCACGTGAAAGAAGAGGAAAAGACTGAACACTTTGCTCTCATGTTCTTAATGAAAGAGAGAGACATCTACAAGAGCTGCTTTGACTTTAGACGACTTTAGGCTTTGCTGCATGTGAACACAGGGAGTTAAGATATTTTGGAATTTTGAAAACTTATATATTACTACATAAGTCATATATATATATATTTGTGTGTGTATGATGATGTTTGACTTTCAGGTCATGAAAATCAGAATCCAGAATCTCAAATTTGTAAACTGAGTATTTAAGAAATTGTAAAATATCAACATTAATTTAATTATTCATGTAATGAATAAATAATATGACCATTTACCTTTTTAACTGTATATATATAATATTGTAAATATAGTACAGTTGCGTATTGGTATATGGGTATATCGCTGTATTGTCATATGGCTGTTGACATGATACAGGAGTTATGATATATTGTAATTAGTGCTGGGCGATAAAACGATATCGATTTTTTTCACGATAATTTTTCCCTCGATGACGATGATAAGCCGGGACAATAGAATTTGATAAGCATTAACCTTTGTTTCCATTTCACTTCTAAGCAGCTTGACAGTGAGTTCTGAAGTCTAATACTGCTGCTTGTTAGCTCCTCCTCACCAGCACCGCCAAAATGCACTGTTGTGTTTAAGACAAGCGTGTGATTGGAGGAGAGTGGGGCCGGGCGAGAGCACGCGAGGTCGCTGTGTGCTCCTCTGTTTGTGTGAGAAGCCCGAGTGCTAGCATTAGCATATTAGGTTGGTTCTCTAGCCTGTTGTTATTGTGGAGTGGCTGCGGCCGACAGCCATCATTAGTAAGTTTCAACAATAAAGTGACGACTGTAAACGTCTTTCTCGCCCATCCTTTCAATGCTACAATATGTTCTGGCAATAAACAATTTAATATTTTAATGTTAAAACTAAGATGTTTAAAACTATGACAGTGTTAGAAAATTTAATATCGTGATAATTATCGAGATTGATCAATATAGAACAATTTATCGTGATAAAACTTTTGGCCATATCGCCCAGGTCTAATTGTAATATATTGTAATACTGTACACATGGTGTGCACATATTGTTTACACCTAATTTTAGGAAAATTGACAGCAGTGCATCCTTAAACTACTTGTTTCTGTTGAAGTGGAAGATTTGAATGGCTGAAGATAGATTACAGCACTGCCATGTAGTGTTCAGGGGTTTAAACACAACACAATACAAACCACCATTGTTTTACATGTAATCCATTCATTAAAATATACTCAGTTATTTTTGAGATTTGATATAAATATAATTGTGAAATTCATGTGTATTTATGTTTTTACATCTCACCATCCAAAGTGAGCAATTCTGTGAGTCTGGTGAGCACAGTGTGCATATAAACATTAGTTATTATTAGTTATTTAAGGATTATAAACTATCATTTCAGTCACTGATATGATCAAAGAACATATTTTTGCCATTACATCCCAATCAGATAATATTCCAGAGCCAGAGGTTAAACTAAATCACTCATTTAAAGGAAATACTACACAGTAAATATGCCAGTGTTAAATCAACACTATTAGAGTTAAATTAACACTGAGGGTGTCAAAATAATAATTTAACTCCAACAGTGTTGATTTAACACTGGCATATTTACTGTGTAGAAGAGGGTGGGTGGAGGATGATTGTTGCTTTTTGGGATATTTCAGATGGAACCTGTGACCTTATCTAGACAGCTGAAAGTCTGCAGAAGGACACTATAAGCTGGTTAATGACCTGTGTGGCATTTTCTCTAACTGATACTAAATGCAGAGGAAATTATGTCGAGACCCAGAGGAGACAAACTCAGCATTAAAATCCCATTTTAAATGTTTAAAAATATACACAGTATGGTGTACTGGCATCTTATTAGAATAATGTTGTTCTTGGTATACATTTCTTTGAACAAAACTGGCTTTAAAATTATTTTTAAGTTCAATAAAGTTCCAAACATTTTAACAGCAATTACAAATGTAAGAAATTCTAAACTTTTAAATGGTAATTCCAATATTCAAACAGATCACAACTTTTAAGCAACTCTAATCTTCTGAACAGTGATTGCAAACATTTTAAGAGCAATTCCAAACTTTCACACAGCAATTACAAAATGTAAACAACTCCAAATTTTCACACAGCAATCCCTAAATTTCAAACAATTCCAAAATTCTACACAGCAATTCCAAAATTGTAACAACTCCAAATTTTTTCACTGCAATTTCAAAATACAAACATTCCCAACTTTTAATCAGCAATTCCAAAGTCAAACAATTTCAAACTTTTAAACAGCAATTCCCAAATTGGAACAATTCTAAAATTTTCCACAGCAAATTCCAAAATTCAGACAACTCTGAACTTTTACACAGCAATTGCAAAATGAAAAAAATCCAAACGTTTAAAACAGCAATTCCAAAATCTAAACAATTCCAGTACTGAAACAATTCCACACTTTTAAACAGCAATTCCCAATTTTAAAAGTGCAATTCCATAAATCACAAACTTGTAAACAAGAACGTCAAACTTTTAAAGAGTGATCCCAACTTGTAAACAATTTTAAACATTTTTTCAATGCTTAAAAAGTAAGTAGGGATTTGAACAGTACAATGTGTCTCAGCACATATAGGCTGTATGAGACTGGACA
>BRDA01050176.1:10000-12184 GCA_036984385.1 Crenuchus spilurus
GCGCAGAAATCTGCTACACATAAATCACACACATCTAAAAACACTACACCAGTCTAAAACCCAAAGATAAGCCACTACATTGGTGTAAATTACAAAGGAAAATTACTCATTTGGCTTAAAACATAAAGAAAAATCAGTAAATTGGCCTAAAACTCAAAGGCAAATCACTCTATCAACTTAAAACTGAAAGATAAGTCATTACATCTGTTTACATTACAAAGATAAATGACTAATTTGGCCTTTAACCCAAATAAAAATCATAAACTGGCCTAAAACCCAACGATAAATCACTAAACCAGTATAAAACATAAAAATATGCCAGTACATTGGCCTAACACTCAAACATCATAAAAAAAAAACAATGTACCACAGTGCCATCTGATTGGTAGAAATCTGGACCACATATCAAGTAAATTCAATCAAATTTAATTTTCAAAATAAAAAAAAATTCAAAAATTAAATTTTACAGCTGTTTTAAAGCTCTGTATTTATGTATATATGTATTAATATTAAAGTATATTTGTTTAATGGGAACTAAGAATTGCAGCCTTTTAATTGTAAATAAAAAATGTCACATTTACAGTCAATAAAATACCGTCAGAGATGTTCTTCATTATCAGTACTGGCTCTGAAAACAACGTCTCTGCTCACACCTACTACTGTTATATAAAGAAAAACCAGACTCAGACGTGTGAATACAGAACGTAACAACGTGTAATTACATTTTAATTACATGTAAACAGCAAAAGAGCAGTAACAGGTTAATAAGTCTTAATAAATCACATCATTGACAGACTGTGAGCATCCTGAGATCTCAGCTCCAGAAGACTTTCTGATGCACTCAGTCTGTTAGAAAAGCTCTCGGCAGGAGCACCATCTGAGTTTGGGATCTTCGCTGTCCGCTAACTGGGATGGGTCCACTGCACGGGTTTGTTTTTCATCCTCTCAGATTTATAGCATATGTTTGTCCCTGAGCCAAACTGCATCTGAGTCCCAACACGTTACATATTCATGAGGACCAACACACGACAACAAAGAGCTGATACACACAGACAACAACAACAAACACTGCTGCTGTGGGTGGGCTAAACGGTGATATAATGATGCTTTATCATGATGAACAGATGCGAAGTATATGAAGAGAGAGTACGACTAATGATGACAAGGTATGAACACAAATGAACAACTGCATGGATAATAAAAAAGACCATTTAAGACCAATTAAACAAAAAAAGAAAAATCTAAAGCAAAGAAAAATCAATAAACTGGCCTAAAACTCATTAATCATTAAATGGGTCTAAAATCTAAACATAAAGCAAAAAGAAAAATCACTGTACTGGCCTAAAACACAAAGAAAAATCTCTATACTAGTCCCAGGCATAAATCATTAACACGGTATAGAACACAAAGATAAGCCACTATAATCAATGTAAAACCTAAAGATAAATCACTAAATCAGCCTAAAGCCCAATAATGAATCATTACACTGGCCCAAAACCCAAATAAAAAAAAACATTAAATCAGCCTAAACACCCCCCCAAAAATCACTATACTGGCCCCAAACATAAATTTATTAAATCAGCCTAAAACACAAAGACAAGCCATTGCATTGGCCCAAAACCCAAATATAAATAATTAAATCGGCTTAAAACCCAAATATAAATTCCCACAACCCAAAGAAAAATCCGTACTTTGGCCTAAAACTCAAGAAATAAATGACTATATTTGCATAAAAATAAAATAATAACTAAATCAGCCTAAAACACAAAGACAAGCCATTGCATTGGCCCAAAACCCAAATATAAATAACTAAATTGGCTTAAAACCCAAATATAAATTCCTACAACCCAAAGAAATATCCTTACTTTGGCCTAAAACTCAAGAAATAAATCACTATATTTGCAGTAAAAAAAACAAAAAACAAAATCAGCCTAAAACACAAAGACAAGCCATTGCATTGGCCCAAAACCCAAATATAAATAATTAAATCGGCTTAAAACCCAAATATAAATTCCTACAACCCAAAGAAAAATCCGTACTTTGGCCTAAAACTCAAGAAATAAATCACTATATTTGCATAAAAATAAAAAATAACTAAAGCAGTCTCAAATACAAAAGACAAGCCATTGCATTGGCCCAAAACCCAAATATAAATAACTAAATCGGCTTAAAACCCAAATATAA
>BRDA01050179.1:8447-23079 GCA_036984385.1 Crenuchus spilurus
CACAAAAACTTTTATTATAACACTATGACTTCACATAACTATAACAGGAAAGATGTGTTTTATATTCAATTAACATATGATCCGATTAGTCGACTAATCGCAAAAATAATTGGTGATTAGTCGACTATAAAAATAATCGTTTGTGACAGCCCTAATGTAAATGCATCATTAATGCTTATGTGGTGAAGGACAATATCAATACACTTCAGTATCACAATATTATTTTCAAAAACACTATGGATTTTTAATAAACAGTTAAAAAAGATTCACAGCTGACAGTGGGTCATTTTGTGTTGTTTTTAAACCTCTGACGACTAGGTGGCAGTGTTGTAATCCATCTTCAGCCATTAGACTCTTCATGTAGCGTAAGGGCACACTGCTAAGGCTGGCATAATAAACCCAGCTGTTTAACGGTTAACACCTGCGGTCCTAATGAAACAAGTGCAGATTCAAAACAAGACTAAGATTCAAATCCTACCATCCTTGTGATCATGGTCAGGTACGGTCCAGCTTTCTGATTGATGGCCAGCAGGTCCAGAAGGCGGACAGACCAGAAGATGATATCCAGGCAGTACATTATGCGTCCGGCTATGTGGAACAGACCCGTCTGCAAGCGCAGAGCCAAGCCGGTGAAGAAGAGGAGGATGGCGATGAAGTCGTGGATGTTCCAATATTCACTGAACCAAACTTTCAGCTTTTTTCTGAACGTCCTTGGCTCAGACATGAACACCTGGAGGAAAAAGAAAGAGTAAACAAATCCTAAGTGTGCACTGAAATGTGCAGAAAATGTAGTATTTAGATGTTTCTGTGTAGAGAGTGTGTTCATTTCTATTCACTGTGAAATTAGACAAAGCGTTGCTTAACCAGGAATGTCCAAACTTTTGCACTGCATGTACTGTGAGTCACTGTAGTTAGCTAGTAATTAAGTAATGTATCACAAACGTTAGAGACTAGGTTAACCTCTGTATGGCTCTGTTTTGGTCTGTATGACTGGACTGAAAGGCTTTGTAGTAGTCATTCTCCAAAAAAAGTCATAAATGACACCTTAACATTAAAATACTAATGCTGTTCCTCAGTGTGTCACCATAAAAGTTCAGACCCAACAAGGTATGGACTCTACAACACCTCTGAACAGCCTGTAGTATTTGGCAGCAAGATGTTAGAAGAAGGTCCTTTAACTCCTGTAGGTTGAGGTGGAGCTGCCACAGATTAGATCTGCTGATCCAGCACATCCCACAGATGTACAGATTGTTACCTGGAGAATTTGGAGGCCACTATTGGTAGACAGTGACCACTATTCAGAGGGAGCACCACACAACCATAGTCGTTTCTGTCCATAACTATTTGGACCTTGTCATTGTGACTGACATCTGCACACTTTCATGTTTTTTTCCCAGCCTCCAACACAATGTGTATGAGAGCTGAGTTCTCTTACTGTGTAGTATATCTTACACCTTCACTTGTTCCACTGTTCGGAGATAATCAATGTTATTCACTTCATTTGTGAGCAGTGTGAAGTGTGGGCAAATGGCAGTGAACCTGGCAACACGAGACACAGGTGAATACAATGATGAGTGGCGTGACAAGGGTGGGGAACAAAATGTAAACAAAAACACAAGGATATGGATGAAATGTCCTGAATTACATTTTGTCATTTGGTGGGAAAACATGCACAGCTGTCTGACTCGATCTCACAACTTTGTCTCTGCATATTTAAGCTCCTCGCATAAATATCTAAAAATGTATTTTGATCCAAGCTATACATATTTAAAAAGTAGACGCTTTAAAGTTTTTGGTGTATGTTTAGTTTTGTTTATAGGATAAATTCCACTAAGAGTAGGAGTTATATAAGTGTTTTTGCAGAATTTCGTTAATATGCCGCTGGCGGGAGAGCACCAGAGTGTTAATCTCCTGATTCCATAGTGGTAGAAATCAAATGAGTATTTCTCAGTTTATGGAATCTGGCAACCCATAGACTTGGTCGTTATTAGTTTTTTTTACATGAACAAAGCAAAAACTGAAGTACTTAACGAAAATTAAACTGAGACTAAGAAACAGAAAATGACACATTGATGGTGAGGGCAAATGGCAGTGAACTTGGCAATGCACAAGACACAGGTGAATACAATGATGAGACGCGTGACAAGGGTGACTAATACCTGACTCTCTCTGTCTCAATTTCTCTCTCTGTATATATATTATATATATATATATATATATATATATATATATATATATATATATATATATATATACAGACTGAATAACAGTTTTGCTAACAGATTATTGCATTTATGGGATTCCAACATATAATCAATCAGCACAGACTGTATAACTCAAAAGCTCACTTGGCTAACTGGAGGTGCTAAAACATATTACCATCTGTCAGTGTTTAACTAAGCCGCTGCACAGAGGCACTTCAGTGAGAGAATAACAGAAAGAAACAAACTATTCCCAAGATCAACTGTACAAAAGCCCTTTCAGTCTGAGGAGATAGCGCAAGGCTAAAGACCTTTGACTCAAACGAGAACAAGATAAAGAGGGAGTTTATACTTTAACTGGCCGGGTCAATAAAAGAGAACTGCATCTTTAAAAAAAACACGCCTCTGTACTGCTGACTGGAGAATGTTTCACTTATACTTACTTACTTTTTACTTTGTCTATCAGTCAAAACATGTTTGGAGTCCCAATTTTGCTTCTTTACTATAGAACTGTTGTTATGGGGATAATGATGATAACAAACACCATTCAACTCAATGAGTCACCTAAATAGCTGAGTCGTTTCTGTCAAAATACATTAACTGATGTCACTCAAACCTTATCCAGATCTTAATGAAGTTAAACTAGTGGTTTAAGACACAGTATGTCTTAGTGTGAACTATAAAAATGTTGTTGGTTCAGAACTTTTGGGCATGGGGACTCACCTCTCTAATTTTCTCTGTAGCTGTAGCTAGGATGTAAGAAGTGACGAGCCACTCTGGAACACTGGGCCTGTCCTCCATCCTCACTAAGACCATGAAGGCGAAGAGCATGAGAAACACCAGGTAGGACATCTAAGCACAGCAGGTAAAATGTATCCATAGCATTACAGAGAGATACAAACATAAGCTCTCTATAAAAAAATCTAAATTTAACTTGAATTTGAGGGCCATGATCACCTTTTTCATCACTAAATCTGTTCCACTAATTTTTTCCCCAAAGTGTTACATAGGCTTTTGTTCAGCACAAACTCAGCAACAACAGTGTCAAAACTTTAAGAGTGTCAAAGATCTAAACTTAGACTTCCCAAAAATTTTCAGATGTGCTGATATATTGTGAAAAAAAAACACTCTAGTCAAGACTTTTGAGCTCAGAACTGAATAAACAGAGGTGTTGGCTACACACTGCTCATTACAGTCTTTAGACATTGTATGTGGTTTTATTTTTAAAGCTTAACAAATGTGAGGTTACACTGTGTTTTACTCATTCAGTGGCTCATAAATTGAATATTTATGAGATGTGAATACTCAGGTAAGAGCTTTTTGTTCAGATTCACATTCCACACATTCCACAGCCAGTAATCCACCAATGAAATGTCCTGAATTACATTTTGTCATTTGGTGGGAAAACATGCACAGCTGTCTGACTCGCTCTCACAAATGTGTCTCTGCTTATTTAAGCTCCTCTCACAAATAAAAATGTATTTTGATCCAAGCTATACAGTACATATTTTAAAAAAAGTAGACCCTTTAAAGTTTTCGGTGTATATTTAGTTTTATTTATAGGATAAAATCTAGGAGTACTAGGAGTTTTTGCTGAATTTCGTTAATATGCTGTCGGCGGGAGAGCCAAATTCAGAGTGTTAATCTCCTGATTGCTAGTGATACAAATCAACTGAGTATTTCTCAGTTTATGGGATCTGGCAACCCAACCAATACACACTGTACACACTGCAGCTTGATATGATTGTGCCAATGAAGCTTCTACTAGTTAAAGTGGAAGACAGTAGGGAGAGTTAGGAGACTCACAGTGTGGAACCAGAATTTGACTACTGGAGCATTGTAGAAATCATGGACCTTCCTGGACCAAGGTAGCCATCGTTCTCTGAGGTTGGACCTGCGATTGGTAGCGCTCATCCCTTTCTCAGCATCAGACTGATCCTTTAAGAAGCAAAGGAGAGTTACTGCATTACATCTGTTGTAAAATTCATTACTTTTTACTGTGTTATCACTTTTGCTGTAGTCTAAACATACAGAAGCAAGCGTACTTGTGTTTGACTTGACTTCAGCATGCATTCGGATCTTAATGAAGAGCTCACTCACTGACTGGTCAATGTGGTTTAAAGCCCAGTAATTGTCCAGTACCTTTTTTCTGAGAGCAGGACAACGGAATGAAACAAATAATAAGAAGCCTCTTACTGCTTGTGCTACTTCTCCAGTGTTTGGAGTTCCTGGGCTTTCCATGTCCCTCCCAAACTGCAAGGCCTCCTGTGTCTGAGGCACATGGGACATCTCAGCCTGGCTCTTGAACTCCAGCATCTGGATGGCTGCAGGCAGCAGGATGCTCACAATAATCTGTGCAGTCTGCAGAGAGGAGAGGATGTCAGTCAGAACACTGCAGTTGTAATAAAATGATATGATTATTGCTTCATGTTAGGGGGCAGCCATGGGTTTGTGGTTAAGGAACCAGTCTTGTGACTGGAAGGTTGCCAGTTTGATCCCCTGAACTGTCGGGACATGACTGAAGTGCCCTTCACCCAACGGCTTTATGCTCACTGCCTCGTAGTGTGTGTGTTCATTAGTGGGTGTGTATTTGTGTTTCACTGTACAGTTAAAAGTAAAAGAAAAGAGATGGATGGATACAATCAGAGGAAAGCTGTTAAAAAGCCACCAAAAAAACAGGATCCTTATGGGCACCAGAAGTCAGAGTTGACTTGACGGTGATGATGTTCTTACAAAATAAAAGAATAATTTTATTATTTATTATTTTAGTTTAAAAAATAAAAGTGAGCCATCCCACCTTAAACCAAGAGTTCTTCCTCATGTTGAGGCGGCCCATCCACAAGTCGTTGAGGAGCATCTGGGTGCAGGAATGGGCAACAAACGGCCTGAGGCGTGATGCCACTGCCATCTGCAGACACGTGAAGTTACTCCAGTCCGTCATCTCCGAGGTCAGCAGCTTCATGGCCATGCGCTCGTTCTCTTTGAAGGCTTTGTCCAGAAGATCCACAGCCAACTGCCCAAACTCTCTTGAACAAAATAAAACATGTATGCAGATTTAATTGAGGAGGAAAGGGAAACATGAAACCTGATACGCCAACCAACATGATGTCCATCTTGAATGCCACCGTCTTGGACAACTACAGTTTTGTTGGTTAATTTAGTCATACTACTGTGGATTGGATGATGTTTAATGCTTGTGGTTTATCTTGTGGCTTCATTTGTATTTGGAAGTCAGTAAAAGAAAGACTTACAGTGAATATTTCTTCAGTTCCTCAGCAGTGCTGTCACCCATGT
Organism: Crenuchus spilurus; assembly: GCA_036984385.1. Classification (NCBI taxonomy): domain Eukaryota; kingdom Metazoa; phylum Chordata; class Actinopteri; order Characiformes; family Crenuchidae; genus Crenuchus; species Crenuchus spilurus. The sequence continues at coordinate 13,943 of BRDA01050179.1, forward strand.
CGCTCTCCCTGGCTTCAGTGGCCATAGCACGATACAGCCTGCAGGCCACTACAGCCCTGGCCATGGCCTGTTCGCCATGCTGCCACAAGAAGAGGGCCATCTGCTGGCGGCGCTTCAGCACTGCCCATACAAAGAGGTCATTAACGCTGTATACAAACAGAGACGAGTCACCTAGCTCGGCCGTCGCCTCCAGGTCCAGGTCATGAGGCACGGACGGTCTCTCCTGGATGATAAAGTCAATAAACAAAGGCAGCTGATACACATGGCATTCTAAAACATTCCCCATCATTCAGCTTTGGTTATTCTCTGAACTTTGATTGTTCCAGTTGTCACAATGAATGTTTTATACACGCTAGCAGAAAGTCCTAACCTTTCGTCTGTAAGGCTCTGCAGTCCGGAAGAAGTGGGATCGAGGTGGGATGACCTCTGCCGGGTCAGCGTCAGTTGCTGCAGACTTGGTCAATGATGCTGATCTCTCCTGACGGCCTTCCTAAGAAGCACCACGTAAAGTCTAGAGGTTACTTCTTTAGTTTAGAACTAGAGCTGTTAGGCTAATGCTGCTAACAATCATTCAAACTCAAACACACTTAAACCTAAACCAGAACTTAATGAAGGTCTCACAGACAAGCTGATGTGATTTTAGACTTCCACCATCTTGGCCAACGAGCAGGAAGTGTTGGTTTTAGTGATGATGATAATCATGACAAATCTGATCCCGATCAGTCTTCTCCCTGAAGCCTGAAGCTGTGAAGATTTATTCATTTTCAAAGCTCAAAGGAAGTCCAGCAGTGTCCTAAACCACATCCCTTAGTCTGTGAGGCCTTCAGTAAGATCTGGATGAGAAGTTGTTGGTGATGAATTGGGTTCTTAGAGTTTGTAGGCCCACATCTGGCCCTCATCCCCCCATTTCATTTGGCCCATTGCTGCATGGATTGACGCCACATGGGCGGATCACTCCCGGTTGCAAGATGTGGGCCACATATATGCCAGATTAGGGCCACATATCAGTCAAATGTAGGTAACACTGTCATATCTCTGCCAGAAGTGGACCACATCTGTTTTAGAATATGTGGGCCAAATAAGGGTTTTAATATGTGGGCCACTGATGGCTCATATGTAGGTGGCAATGCCATATCTCTCCCAGAAGTGGCCCACATTTGTTTTAGAACATGTGGGGCCAAATAAGGGTTTTAATATGTGGGCCACTGATGGCTCATATGTAGGTAGCACTGCCATATCTCTGCCAGAAGTGGCCCACATCTATTATGGTACATGTGGGCCAAATGTGTATTTTCAAAATAAGGGCCACATTTGGCTCACATGCAGTTTGCCAGTGCTGACAGTGGGGGCCAGCAGCGCCATTTCTCAGCCAGAACTGGCCCACATCCGTATGCTATCTGGGTCGTAGCTCCAGTACTAAACTAAAGAATCAAATTTTGGGCACTGGATATGGACACTGGCTTATTTGAGGTAAAAAAGTATGTAAGTATGGTGTCAGGATAATTATTTTTAAGAATGTGTCAATTTTGTGTTAATCATAATTTATATTTCACAAATGTTGTCAAGAACAAATACATAATATTTAGCTCTTTAAATGCAGTTAAAGTAAGATCTTCCAATGTGGTCAATCTTGTGCATTGGCAGGCTAAACACTGCAGACTTTATTCTTTACTTTGCTCTAGTCTTGGATTCCAGGTAATACAAAGGTTAACTACCAGAGCTGTGGAATCTGACCCAATTCCTGCAGAACTTTGGTCATTTTTCATAAGTGAAGCACAGCCACAGAGGGCGTGATCAGAAATGAGGCAGGAATTCAAACATAGATTCACATGTTTGGTAAATAGGTCCCCATTTCACACTCTGGAACAAATCCTTCCTATCTCCTCAAGTGAAAATAACTTTAATTAAACTCTAATAAAAAAAGTATATCTAGTATATCTAATATTTGACATTATAAGATTGTTGAACGCACATTTTCAGTTTTTCTGGATATTTAATTTGTTCTAAGCATCTTTAAGCAGTGATGGTACATGAAGAACACTACACTCTAACAACAAAGGGATCCAGGAAGGTCTTCTAGAGGTTCCTTGGGTGCAATCCTTAAAAGTGCTATTTTTAAACTGTTCTTTGAAAACTATTTAACAGGTAAGAAAGTCTTAAAATGTTATTTAAACACGGTTATTAAAATAACCTTTATTTCAATGAGGAACCTTCAAAGGTTTAGTAGTGCAAGGCAATGGGCAACTACGGTATATTTCTTTATTTTTCCACCAGATGTTCACAGCGTATCTCATCTCGTAGTTTTTGAGACATCGATACTGTTACAACTCCAGGCTTTTTGATTGGATGCTCAGTTTCTGAACAGCAACACATTTTTGCAATGTTTTTTTCCCCATAGATGCATAAGATTTATTCATTTATCGACTTGTGTGCTTTTATTTTTAATTAATTATTAATTATTTTTAATTAATAAAATATAGAATTTATTGAAGCAAAGGAGAATTTTGCAAAATTGGCTGAGAATTAAAAAAATCAAATAACAGTTTAAAGGTTTTTAGTTTTTAAGACGTATTTAACCATTCTTAGAACCATTTTTAATTGTGACAATAGTATTAATTATAATCTTTTATCTGGTGTGACTGTAAAAATGCCAAATTATGTCAACAGTCCATATAAAGATAAAATGATTAAATATAATAATTAAATAATGACGTAATGATTAAAAATGACTGCACCACAAAAACTGAAGGACGTAATGGAGATGTCTGACCTGTGGAAGCCTGTGAGAGGTGTGGGAGGTTATATCTCAGTTAAGAATCATGCAGTTCACACGGAAAAAAACAGACAATCCCCTCAAGATGTTTTTCAGAAAATAGCTGACTTTTGTCTTAGCTAGCATTACAGCAACTGTTTGGAGGAGGACAAACTTTCTGCTGAGTCTTACCCAGAGCCAGTGATGGCCTTCTCAACTTACTGGACACCACTGCCTTTAATTCGACAGCTCAATGTCACTAAACCTGCTTTAACTCATCACTTTAACACTAAACTGTATTTTCTCCGATTTAAAGGTCATGACAATGACAGACCTTCATTGCAGTGTGAATCCGGTTGTATACAACCCTGAAGCTCTTGCGCCTGTAAGTGCTTCGATAAGCTCCTCCGATCAAGTGTTCAATGGCCATGCCAACATCAATCAGAGTGATTTTATGCCCCACCGGAAGACGAGACTGGAGATGAACAAAGACAGAATGACATCATCCATAAGCTCAGCCTAAACAAAGAAGCTGAAACATTTTCAGTGTTTCAATACCTTCTTGGCATCTTCAATGATATGACGCAGGAAGTAATCTGAAGAGCCTTGCTGCTGTGAAGGAGAAAGACAATCCGTTTTAATCCAAAGTGCTTTAGATCTGGAACAAGCTGAAAGTTGTTTCAGTGATGTATGTTCATGTAAATAACTGGTCTGTTTTAGGTGACTATTGAGTTCTAGTATGCCAGCAACATTAGCTTTATAGCTGCAGTTCTAAACTAAAGAAGCCAAATTTGGACTGCAAACACATTGTAGGCTGATCGACTACAACTGAAGAAAGTTATGCAAAGATGATTTCAGATTCCATAAAATAAACTACGTCCACAGTTTTTCTCGTCACCATTTTCCAATTTATGTCTGTAAGACTTTAAATATGCAAATGATCTCTGCTATGATTGGCTGCTCTGTGTTGTGCCTCATTGATGAAGCACAGCAGAACTGCTGACAGGGGAGACATGTCCCCTGCACGTTTTGATCCCCTGCAGTTTTTACCGTCCAAAAACAATGTTAAACAATATTAAATGGAGACGGGTCAAGCACTAGGACCCAGCGGAAAACAGCCGCTCAAGCTAAAGCCTGTTCCCCTTTAGACCACTCACAAGCTCATCGATTGGCTCTGCGGTTTTTGCTAAGGTGTGATTGGCCTTCCCCGTGAAATGTCACGTACACTTTTTGTACACTGTTTGTAAACATGTTGGATTCTGTGAAGTCACAAAAATAGTGAATTCAAAATGAACTGTTTTTGTAGCTTAGTTTCCACATGTGGGCTGAGTGGGCTGTGGAGTGTATGTGAGGTTTTGAAACTTTAACAGTGTTTACGTTCAGGATCAAGTTCAAACAAGGAAAATTTAGTTTTCCATAAAATAGACCCTTTAATTCTATCACACTGAACTGAATTATTGAACTGAATATGTGTTACAGTGTTGTAGAGTTCCTCCAGGCGAGACACAGTGAGGAAGTGTTTCAGGGTCATGCCGTTCTCAATGAGCAGTTTCACAAAGCTGACGCGGTCCAACATCAGAGCATTAAGCATGGCCTGCTCCAGGGCACCCACCTAGAAAACAGTTTATACACCATTATAGTCCACTAGAACACACCCCACTTAAGATTATTTAGGTGCATAGCCCACTTCGTCAATATATTCTGGCTGTAGATACTGGATTTCTGAGTTGATATAAGCTGCAACTAATGATCAACATTAAAACCAAAAGGCTTAAAATATGTAACGTCATGTGTAATGAATATAAAATATATGAGTTTACCTTTCTGAATTAAATTATGAACAAATATTAACAATATTCTAATTTTATATGATTGCATAGTTGTAACATAAGTAGTGAAAGTGACTTCACGTGGTTTTAGATGTGATTTGACATGTAATAATTTTGAGGTTAAATTATTGTGTTAATTCAAGGGTTTTCACCAAAACATTTTAAAAATCATTTTTGACAAATTAACATAATATTTATGGACATCACTGTATTACTGCTTATTGCATATCCTATTCAAAGATACTGTATATATTTTTATTTTTGCTTTATGCATCATGATTGTAACATTACAAACACAAGGAATCATGAATATTAGTTTTGTCAAAGCTTAATATTGTCATTTTATAATTAAAATCAGGTCTGTTCATTAAAATCATTTTTAAATGAATTTATTTATTTGCAACTTCCAACTTAATTTAATATTATTGTTGTGGTTTTAATACATACACTTAAACTTGTATATATTCATGTACATGCTTGTAAATGCTTAGGTCACTTTTTTACAAGTCCATAGATTACTATATTGAGGCCACAAGATAATAAATGAAGGCCATGACATAATATATTGAGGCCACAAAATCTTCTTTTGGTAACTCATTTGTGTACTGAAAAGTTTTTGTTGCCACAAATTAATATATTAATCACTTTATTATCTTGTGGCCTCAAAATAACAATTTGTGGCCACACTTTATAAGCATAATAACCATCATGTCACCTCAAGAGCTCCACAGATGAGTGAACATGTAAACTAGTTAATCAGTCATAATTGACTGGGAAAAAAAATGTTACACTCAAATTTGGGGATCAATTCTGTCCTCTTTTCTAACTTCTACTTTTACTTTTAATAACGTACATTTAATAACAGAATTACATTGCATTTTGCTGTATTTTTCTGAATTATTTATATGTATTAAATTTTAAATAAGAGACATGTTAGTTAATCACTTTCTGCCTTTATCATCATATTCATACTGCATACCTTCCATTGTTGTTCGTATACCAGTATGTGTTGCTGAGCAATGTCAGCCCTGTCCCAGGTTAAGGAAACATTTAACCTCTCAGCTGGTGAACCTGTTCAGAGAACAGATTACAGAGCAACAAATTAAAGACTGATTTAAGAAAATTTAAGGTGAGACACTACAGGTGAACAGAGTAATACATATTACAATGAATCTTCTACAGTTGATTACTGATATTAATACAAATATCTGACTTTGAATGACATTACTCAGTGATGTCCATTTGTAGAAATGCTGTGATTATCGATGTAATAGACATATTTATATATTCAGGTTTTAATCTACAGTAAATGGGGTTTTCTGTGACGTGAAGATGTGTTTGTGTAGAGTGGGAGAACTAAAACACATTTCTGTTGGGATATGCCACTTTTATCAAGGAATGCAAAGATCTAAAAATTATCGATGCAGCCAAATTCATCTGTCTTGCCTTAAAATTTATTGCAATTATTAATTACAAAAGTAGACTATATAAATCCATCTTCACAAATAATTCATATTTAATAAAAATACATCTGGGGAAAAATAAATAATTTAGTTCTAGAGGTAATAACGATAAATTAAAATAAATAATAATAAAAGCAGTTTTAAAATAGCACTAAAACAGACTACTACACCTCTTAGAGAAGCTTTCAAAATGGCAACATCTGGTTCTAGATGATCCTCTGATTCAGGATCAAAAATGCTGATCTGAAATGAAAACCAGTGCTTGTATGTTACTTTAAAAATGACAATTTAAAAAACAATAAATACACTCAACAAATAAGCACATCTTTTATATTTGGGAGGTGGGTCATTCTCAGCATTACAAGGTCATTGATGTGGTGGTGGTAGTGTTACTGTGTGTTGCACTGGTATCAGTGGATCAAACACAGCAGGGCTGCTGGAGATATTAAAAACTGTGTCCACTTAGTTAGGTACACCTATCTTTCCATCCCCTAATTTTATTATTCAGTTCTTCATATTGTGTCTTTCCTCTACTCCAGTTGCTATGAGGAGGCTCTCTTTTGTGTGTACAAAACCACATGGAAAAACAACCGTTTCCATTTGCAATGAATAGACCAGGGGTGTCCAAACTTTTCTGATTGAGGGCCAGTAGGAATAAAATATATGCGGTCACGGGTCACAGACCTATAGTAGTACTATAAGAGTTTTTTTGTGGTCATTATATATTTTAAAAATAGTCCAAAAGCCTACCCTCTACCAGCTCTGAAAATGTACTCACAAATTCATTTTACAGCCCAGAACCTGGCAAGCCTGAAGTTCTGTTATCTAGGTTATCCCAAAAAAAGCTGGTTTTGTTGAGCTGAGAAGCTGCTGCTAATTAGGCCAAGTAAAAAAAAAGAATTGGTGATCATCCCCGCCCGACCCTCTAAAAAGCACCCGACCTTTTTTTTTTTTACACAAAAAAACGCGCCAAACACCCTAGTCTGGCCTAGAATCATTCAAATTTCGCATGCTTCCAATGACGTGATCCCAAATCAATTCTGCACATGTGCAGTACACTTCCTAGTGGCTGTCAATACGAATGGTCGGTCGTTTTCGTGTCTTCTGGTGAGGTACTTCAGTTGAATTTGTAAATCACTCAAGAAAAACATGATCTATGTTTAACATGGTTTATTTAAGTTTTCAACATCTTTTTAATATTCGCTAACAACTGTAGCGTCGGAGAAGAGAAAAAGGATGAGACATTTGCTTACTAAATGCTCTTTTACTGCTCTTTTAGTAAAAAGGAAAGTAAACGCTCAATGCTTTGCAACATGTACGACCAGACTAACGAAATGGACTAAGACACACATTAACGGTAACTTAACTAAAACACACTAAAATAACTCATAGAGACTAGACTACAACTAACAATCATTACACATACAAAAATCCCCTCTTAAAGACCCCAAATAATTACAAAATAGACCCCATAAACACACAAGAGAACTGTGTCTTTTTCCTTTCTTTGTAGCTGCCATGTCTACCCAAAAGCTCAGGAACACTAATGTAGGTGCAACATTGTTAAAAGGTTACGGGGGAAAAGAGATGAGAGGTTTAGATTGGTTTTACATGACAGCAACACCCAGCGTTCAAACTAGGAATCTTATTTTTACAACCTGCTTCATAGCTGTATTATTTATTTATTTCTTATTTCTAAAATACCTTGTTCCAAAAATGGTAATGGGTGCGGCCCACTGGCTGAACTTTGGACATGCCTGGAATTGACTATTTGTCTGAACGTAAAATTTTACTGTCTTTTAGTGGTAGCATGTTAGAATCTCTCTGAGGTAAAACATTTCTAAAATTTAGCTTGGTGTCTTTCTGAGATAAACAGTTTGTAAAAGTTAGCTTAGCCTCTCTCTGAGGTAAACTGTAAGTTAGCTTAGCATCTGTCTGAAGAAAAAGTTTCTAAACGTTAGCTTACCGTAGCATCTCTTTGATGTGAGTAGTTTGTAAAAGTTAGCTTATCTTAGCATCTCTTAGATAAACAGTTTGTAAAGCTTAGCTTAGCATCTCCCTGTTTGCAAAGGTTAGCTTAGCCTAGCGTCTTTCTATAAGCCTCTCTCTGAGGTAGTTTGTAAAAGTTAGCTTAGCTCAGCCTCCTTCTGAGGTAAAAAGTTAATAAAAGTTAGCTTAGCTAAGCCCCTTTCTGAGATAAAACGTTTGTAAAAGTTAACTTAGCCTCTCTCTGAGGTAAGTTTGTAAACGTTAGCTAAACTTACTTTGTAGACCACTCTGTAAAACAAATGCACGTTAAACTACACAACTCTCCTAAAAAAAAAAAAAAAACACACACATTAATTTGGGTGTAATGTGCTTTTGTGTATTTACAGATTGCTGAGAGATCCAGTTTTTCATTTGAGGTGGTTTATAATAGTGGGCTGCCAGCAAGACCTCACCACTTTCACTTCCCTGATTGTCAAAGTAAAAATATTCAAACTGGTCTGAAAATGATGGCGCTTCAGAGTTGCCAGGTTGGCCGTTTTCCCGCAAATTCGCGACATTTATTTTAATGCACTTATGGTTAAAATGTGGTGGAGTGTATTTAAAATGTACGATCAAAAACTTATTGTAAAACTTAGTAAGACTAAAATAATAAATTATATAAATTATAACTTCTGTTGTTGTATTAGTTTTAAGTCTGTGTAGGGAAACCTGTCAAACAGTGAGATGGATAATTTTTCAGGACCTGGCAGTCTGAGACTGCTCTTTGTGGCATGTTTCTAGGAGCCACCACTTCCGTCACTCTGGGTTTGACAGGTCGTACTTTGTCACATTGCGAGTGATGTGAAAGGAACTTCGAAATCCGATTTGAGCGGCCAGACAGATCTGTACAAATCTGACTGTAAACAGATTTCAAACCATACATAAACCTGAGCTCCATGTCCTAAACTTCCACTACTCACCGCCTTCCTGTGTTCCATGCAGTCCATGAGCTGGCTAAAGAGCTGAGAGGCCTCTGGTCTCGCCACACCAAATATACTCTGAATACGGCGCATGAAGTCCTCCTTAATGTCCACACTCAGCCTCCTATAGGAAATTAATAAACAG
>BRDA01050181.1:0-11565 GCA_036984385.1 Crenuchus spilurus
GTTGTATCTCTAGTGGTTGCTAAGGTGTTGCTAATTGGTTGTTGTATCTCTAGTGGTTGCGGAGGTGTTGCTAATTGGTTGCTGTTGTATCTCTAATGGTTGCTAAGGTTTTGCTAATTGATTGTTGTTGTATCTCTAGTGGTTCCGGAGGTGTTGCTAAATGGTTGCTGTTGTATCTCTAGTGGTTGCTAAGGTTTTGCTAATTGGTTGCTGTTGTATTTCTAGTGGTTACTGAGGTGTTGCTAATTGGTTGCTGTTGTATTTCTAGTGGTTGCTGAGGTGTTGCTAATTGGTTGCTGTTGTATCTCTAGTAGTTGCGGAGGTGTTGCTAAATTGTTGCTGTTATATCTCTAGTGGTTGCTAAGGTGTTGGTAATTGGTTGCTGTTGTATCTCTAGTGGTTGCTAAGGTGTTGCTAATTGACTGCTGATGTATCTAGTGGTTCTAAAGATGTTTCTAATTGGCACCTATGATATATCTACTGCTGTTGGCTTGTGATTGCTATATATAGTTGCTATTATCTTGAATAAGGTGTTAAGTGTTTGCTAAGGTGGTGTTAGGCAGCTGGTAGGGTGTCCTGACAAGGGGTTGCTAATTGGTTTCTAGGGCATCTCTTGTGGTGACTAAGGTGTTACTCAATGGCTGCTATGGTGTTGCAATTTGGTTGCTATGGTATTTCTGTAGGAGATGTCCATTCTCAGTACACTTCAGTAAGGTAGCTCTAGAACATTCTGGTGGTTTCTGAGATGCTGCCTCCACCATGCTTCACCCGGTACCCTATTATCATGCCCTATGGACATCACATCCATGATGATGGTTTTACACTCTGCTACAGCTAACTGGTGTGCTCACTTAATTATACATCCTGTCACATGACATCTGTGAAGTCCTGTGCCAAACTATGGGTGAGCACAATGTTCTGATATGACAGTATAGTTCATAGTGAGCCAACAGCACATTGATAATATTCTTTGTTCTTATACATTTTACTAAATATCAAACTGTTACCAACTGTAAACATCTCACCCAGCCAGTACTCTCCATCACTGTTCCCGAAGCCGCTCTTATACTGATTCCAGGGCCTGAAGAAGTTAATGGTGCCATCCATTCTTCTCTGAAAGACCTATAAATGTGATATTTATTTAGTTTAGATTTTCTTAATGGCCTTCACCAAATTATACTGTGGTACAGTCATGATTGTATGATAGTATTATCATGGTACATTTCAGTGTACTGTAGTATTTGACAGTACTGTACAAAAATACAATGTTATTACACATTTTATATCATAAAACTGGCTGTGTGGAAATAACTGTACTGTATATCTAGTGTTTAGACCTTCTGGACAGTGTTGCCAAGTCTGCTTATTATAAGCAACTTTGGGCTTGTTTTTTCTAAAGTCGCTTGCAAATCTCGTGAGTGGCGGGTTGTGGTTTTTAGAGCTTGTTTTTGAACGTGAAGTTGCTTATTTGGGCTTGACTTTCTTTCCGAGTGAAACTCTTTGATTATCTCCCAGCTCCCCATAACAAAGTTAAAGATGAGAAGCACAAAAAATCTGCACACTGAGGCTAACAAACATGGGTTTCAGTGCCCCAAAACACAATGACACAAAACTAAGAAATGAGTTAAAAATAGCCACCTACGTAGCTTGCCAATGTTTATATTAAAAGTGTTTAGCATCATTTTGGTGTTGTTTATGTAGAATGTCATAATAAATGTTCACCTTTATACTGTTTAAATGCGACCTCTGTTTTACAGAATGTGGTGGGTTGCCAGTTGGGCTTATTTTGGGCTTGTTTTCATAGAGCTGGTTGCTTGTTTCTATCGCGAGATCTGGCAACACTTCTTCTGGATCATCACAGTATGCATGTTGATATATTACAGTAGATTTTAAGTAGATTATAATTTGGTAATACAGTTACCAAAGTAAAACTGGCATTAGTGTGGTATTACATTGTAGTACTGTGTTAGTTTTAGCATGGCTGATTATAATTTAGCCATAATAATATTTGATAGCTACTCTGTGAAAGAGTAAAGCGTACCGTCCACTTTCCGTCTTCAGAGGGATGTCCTGTACAGCCCATGTCACAGTACACCTGCACAGGTTTGTCACCTTCACCTGTAGGGTAGATAGTGTACATCCCACTGAGAGTCCATTCTTTGGCATAGATGTCGGAGCAGTCTCTAGGAAGCAGGTCTCGGGGAACTAAGGCACTCTCGACCAGCAGGGGGAGCACTAGAGCTAAAAACATCGCAGCCTTGGAGAAAGAAATAAAAGAGCACTGTTAGAAGACTCGTGTTAGGTCACATTCCTCTGACTCTCATTAGCACTTCCCGCTCTAAGATGGCCAATACAACATTCAGCTACACAAGTTTTGTTCATAGTTAGCAGGAAGTCAAACTGTGTCCTAATCCACATCCAGTAGTCTGTAAGATCAGGACGAGCTTTGAGTAGCTTCAGAGAACGTTTGTTAAAGTTTTTCTACAGAAACTACTGGACTACTTGTTAGCAAAATTAGCTTTGTTAAGTTTGCGTGTTGTTAGCAATGTTAGCCTCATTTCCAATTCTCAGCTAAAGTATACTGAAAAGTCTTTATAAATGACATTCTTTAGTATTTTCTTCGCAGCCGTGGGCTAAACCTGGCTAGTATAGATCTGCTATTTCCAATTTGAAGCAGTTTTACTTAAATATGTAGCGTTACACCAAAAGCCAAAACATTATGACCACCTAATTGTATGCTGTTTTGTCTCACTGCTCTAAACAGAGTTTGCGATATACAACAATACATTACATAAATTATTTCTTAAACACCTTGTTGGTATATACTTTAACTGGATGTATTACATGTAACTCAAATGCTGTTGTTCCTTCAAACTTCCAGGTTGAACGTTATGATTGAAATCCCTTCAATTTTATTTGAAGTTGACCTCTCGAAGGTGTCTCACCTCTTTAAATACATTTGAGTTTACTCAGACATGTCCAACCAAACTGTGAAGTATGGTGGAGGAAGTCTCATGGCTTGGGGCTGCTTTGCTGCCTTAAGGATCTGGAGGTGTTCCAGAAATGATGAATGAAACACATTTGCAGGCAGGAATGGTCCGATATTCCTCCTCAACCTTCTGCAGATTCTATTGCTGTTATACTCTATTAACACTCATGGAATGTCTCTTGTCCAATCAAATGGCTTGTTCAGAAATAGCTATGGTATGAAGTCTAATAATGACTACTTACCTTTGTAGGTATGCAGAGTCAGTCACTTCACTGTGGTAGAACAACTGAGCTGTGAGCATGAACGTGACCTTTGTAAGCTCTTTATATTCTGTACATCCTCTGTCCACAGGTCATTTTAGAAGATAAAGAGACTGTTAAATATTGTTTTTGAATAATATCGTTAATACAGTACCAGGAAATGTCTTGACAACAGAAGCTGTTCTCCAGGGCTCACAAGGAAGTGTCAGGTTTTTTTGTCAGAATTGGTCATAAAAATTGATGATGCACTAATGTTAGTACATACAGTATTATTATGTAAGTCACAATTATAGGCACACACAAACAGTTCTGTTCATGCCTTTAGAGGGTACTTTTGGGGATGTTTACTCAGCCTGTTCAGTAAAAGACCCGAACAGTACAACACTTTTGTGGGTTAATTAGATTGTGTTTGTTTACAATTGCGAATTAGCTAGAGTAGCCTATCACAATGTTGGCCCATCATGGTCCTGAAAGTCCAGTAGTGTCTTAAAGGTCCATCATGGTCCTGAAGGTCCAGTAGGGTATCATGTCATAGTAGAGTCAGGACAGGTTGAGTGGAGTCAATTTGTACAATTTTAATACATTCATTACAACACGATCTGATACTGTTGTGTTCTACAACTAAAGAGGCCCTAAAATGTAACCTTGAGGAACACCACAGTGACTGTTCACGACCTTTATTGTCAAGTTCAGATTGTAACTTCACCTGCACGTGTCAGGAGCTCTACTTTATCTCAGACATGAGCTTCTATCTTACTCCGGGACTAAAGATTAGATAATCTTATCACAGAACAGTAATTTGTTAACGTGGGTTACGTCATAGCTTCTAAACATTTACACCTCGTTTAGATTTCAAAACACAGATGACAGGAACGTCATAATAAAAAAGTCCAGTAAACACTGTAAGTAAACTGTAAACACCGTCATCTGACAACAGAGAATGTTTACAACGTCAGATTTTTTTATTGTCATGTAGTTTTATAGTTAAGCAATAATAAACTCGAGGTTGGTGCTACAACGTGAGATATTGGCACTGGCGTATTGCAGGCTAAGTACTGAAGATCAGAACAGTAGATTTAATATCTCACATTATAGCACCACTCTGGAGTATATTATTGTGATTATACCCGTCACCCCAGCAGGTGTCATGCCTGGGTTTTGGTTTCCCTTGTCTCAATGTGCTGTTTGCTTGTTTACCTCAGTCCATATGTTGTCTGGTTACATCTCACCACATCTTGGCTCCACCTCTAGCCATATCATGTCTCGTCCTGGTTCATTGTCAGCACCTGTCTTGTTCTACCACACATGCCATCCTGGCACATCCCTACTTCATGCCCGCTGACAGTACCACAGTTCTGTTATCACTTTGTGTTGTTAGATTTCAAGATAAAACTACGTTGACAGGCACAGTGTTGGGTTATGTAAGTGATCGTGGCTCAGGTAACAAAGTCTGGGGTCCTGTTTAAAATCTGCTAAATATTTAACGTGCTATATCAGGATTTTATCTGCACTTTTAAAACTAGAATTAGAAAACCAATTATGTTACTCAGATGGTTCTCTTTAATGACTCAGCAGAGCTGATGTAGATCCTACTGAAGTCTCTTAAAATCACAAAAAAGGAGACATGAGACTTCTGGCACAGATAAACACCTGAGATGTCCTTAATGAGGTCATATTGGGTTTCCTGTTTAATTGAGCAAATCTGAACAACAACTCTGAGAAGAACATCTGAGATTATTTGAGGTCGTTTCTCAGGACAGTCGTCTGAGCAGCAGATCTGTAAATTTTCCATTTGATCTCCCTGTACTGTTGGAGAAACTATTGAGACATTAATGAGATCTTCTGGTCTTGCTTCCCTCTGATATGTTAGCCAGAGCCACTGTAGTGAAGCTGTACTGAGAAAGGACCACAGTGGACCGGTTAACCTCTACAATGACCTGGAAAGTGTCAGAGATCATCACTGAGATAACACTCTGAGACAAATTTTACTTTTTTAAAATTGTATTTAAAATAAAAATACTGATGTAAAATGTTTACGGAATAGTAGTTTATTGTTCTAATACACCATGATGGACTGATGTTGGATAAGGTCCGTTCTTCTGGTTTCTGCTGGTTCTAGTGCTCCCCCTGGTGGTGGGAGACATGAAATGCTTGAAGTGGGTAGAACTCCCTGCAGGAGCATCTCGACCAGGGCTCCCTAAATCCAGGTCCTGGAGGTCCACCAACTGATCCAACACACCTGAGTGTGACATTCAGAAGACCCTGAAGGTCTTCATTACCTGGACCAGGTGTGTTTGAGCTTGTCCAGGACCAGGACTGGGCAGCTGTGTTCTAGACTATTATGGATCCCTTGAGGAACCCGGTATAGGGGAATGTTTACTGAGTTCAGCACCTCACTGTAGATCAGAGGCACCTTCAGGTTTCTGTAGTGGATGTGGTGCAAAGAATGAACAAGTCCATCAACACAGTTCATCATAATCTTTTCTTTAATGCTTCTGATTAGAAGTGATTAGACATACATCACCACAAGTGAAGAGAATCTGCTGAGTAAAGATGAACACGTCTGGACTAAAGGACCCAAATCTTACATTTTCTTCTGCTTTCGTTTCCACTTATATCATTTACGTTTACTACAACAAGCCATAATTCATGTTTTCCGTCCTCTGTCCTCTCTTTTGTACCTTTAAGAATGGTATATGTAAAGGAGCTCTGTTCTGATTGGCTGCCCTGTGTTCTGCATCATTTAAAAAGCAGTCCAGGCTCAGTTGTGAATGGGCGGAGCTAAACTGCTGTAGGCTGAAAATTGGCTTCTGCAGCATCGCAAAAACTTGTTTGTGACACTTTAATGCCCACATATGGACTGTGTGCAACTGAAAACAGTCCAGTGCCCAAATACTAAAAGAAATGATTAGTTTTTAAAGATTTGGGCCCTTTAAGCAGATGATGGTGTTTCATAAAATGAAGAACTGATAAAGAGTGATTAAGAAAGAGTTTAAGAGAAATACCCAACGTTCTAAGTTCTAGAGAAGAGATTTTGGACAGATCTTGTGCTTAGGCTGCTCGCCTGACCTTCAGCACTATGGTCTTCAGAGGGTAATTGCAGCCTCTCCAGGCGCACCAAACGACTGCAGTGCTCTGGGTGGCCGGAGGACCCCACTTGTACAGGCCGTTGGGGTTGCTCTGCAGACAGTTGTTGTACCAGTGGCCTGCTGAATTGAGCACTGCACAGTTGTTGGTGTCTTTGTCGTACGTTGCGAACTCCCTCTCGTTGTGGTACGTCAGCGAGTCCCCTGAGAAAGTTCAGACTGTTAGTGTGTACAGTTATAGCTCTTGAGTTATTATTAAACACAGTACAGTACAGGTACCAGCAGTGTAAGTACACGAGGACTGTAACGGTGGTACGGTTCTTGTGTTTGGGTGCAGCAGTCAAACAGAACACACAGTAGCTTATCTGCAATGATTATTGACAGGGATGGGTAGAAAAATCCTTTCCAGATATCAAAAATCACTCGGGCCACTTCTGGGCCAAATACACCATGCCGAGCCTGAATCTCATCGGCCTCGCTTTGAATCTACATCAATTCTGGGCCACATCCGGGTCAACAGCTGCAGGCTGATATTTAACAGTCAGCCCAAGTGTAATATGACAGAGTACCCGTTACTGACAAAGCCCCAACCCCTTTTACCAGCACACCAGGTACCAAATGTAATATAACAGTCAGTCTGAACCTCTTTACCGACACACTGGGTGTCGTATGCGAGTTGACCTGAACCTCCTTTTTTATTTAATTTTTTTATCATTTCCCCAATTTCCTCCCCAATGTGTTTGGTAATTGACTGACCCGCCCATTCGTTGACTCTCCCCATCACTTGTAATGTCTCTGACTCTAGGAGGATGCAGACTTACACAGGCCTCCTCTGATGCATGTGAAGTCAAGCTCCGCCTCTTTTCAAACTGCTGCCGATACATCAACGCCAGGCAGTCAACGCGCTTGGAGGAAAGTGCAAATTCCCTGGTTCTGATGGATCACCTAGCAGACGCCTGAGCCAGCAGATGTTACTTAGTAGTGCTGTGCAGACAGTGCCATCTTACCTTCCCAAAGAGAGCACTGCCAATTTTGCTCTCTCAGGCTCTGGTTGCCGATGGCAAGCAGAATGGCAGGGATTCAAACTCGCGGTCCTCAGATCATAGTGACAGCGCTTTAGTCTGCTGAGCCACTCGGGGCCCTCAAACCCCTTTTACCAACATGCCAAGTGCTGAGTGTAATACGACAGCTGACTCAAGCTCCTTTTACTGACAATAAATAAATGTCCAGAAGTGAGCCAGATACAGTTGCCAGATGTATGTTTTTTAAATAACATTTTGTCAAACTATGAAATATGATAACAAGGCCAAAACACATCTTAACCACTCTTACACCACCAGAACTGAGCCACCTCTCAAACACTACCTATGACCACTAGATTTAGGTCAAAATTCTGGTGCCCACATCAGACCCGGTTCTGTTTGTTATTTATGACAGTATTTGGGCAGGTTTGGACCATATCAAGCTTAGAGATGCGTCCTCTCACTCACCTGCTCCTCCGTTGATGAATCCAGTGATGTGCAGCTTGTACCTGTACAGCTCAGAGTCGATGTAGAAGGAGGTGTAATGGGCATAAACGCCCCCTTTGTCAAAGTCCTCCATGTAAACTCTGAGCTCGTACTTCCTGCGAGCCGTGATGAGGAAGATGTTCTGCAGACCTGCCAAACGTAGAACAAGAGTCTGATTCCAGCCAAAACATCTAATAAATATACAAACATGCACTCTTAAACTGATCCAGAACTCATCTTCACACATCTCTTCACTTCAGATGTGCTACAGCAGTCCAATGTTTGGTCCAAATTTTGCTTCTGTAAAGTTCCAAATTTTCTCAGTAGTCACCAAAACAGACCATGTGTTTCAGTTAAAATACATCATAAAACATTTACTAATCTGCTCTAAGCTCATTCATGATAATGATATTGAAGGTCTCACAGACTAGTGAAGGAGGTCTCAGATGTACTTTGAGCTTTAAACATGATTAAGAACATGTGCTGTCTGTAGTGGTGAAGGTTTTACTCCATTTTAAAGCTCGCAGTCTGTTTAAAACACCTCCACTAAGACCTGGATGAGGTTTTAGACATATTCTGATGATGTTTACAGAAACCACTGGGCTATTTAGTTGACTATTGAGTTCTTGTGTTTGTCAGCTTCAGTTCTAAACTAAAGAAGCAAAAATCTGGACTCCATGCCAGTCCAAGTCTTGGCTAACTGACTGGTTTAAAAATGTCTGATTTCTGGGTGAACGTTTATAAATAAGACCACGACAGAACGAAGAAACAAGCTTCACAAACTCATTTTGAGAATCAACAGTGTCTGTCACCTAGCCAGTATTCGCTGTTTTTGTTCCCAAAGCCAGTCTTGTACTCATCCCAGGGTCTGTAGAAGTTCGCACTGCCGTCCAGTCTTCTTTGAATCACCTAAAAAAGAGAGAAACATCATCACCAACAGAAAACGTTCAGTCAAGACTTTTATTCCATACAAAAGCATACAGCACAGGTCCAAACAATATAAAAATTTAAATTTTTCAACATGCCGGGCGCAGAGTATGATATGACAGTCGGGCCAAAACCCTTTTACTAACAAAACAATAGCAACAAAAAACAAAAAAGTGTAATGTAACAGCTCAATACTTCAGCTCAATACTTCTACGTCAAGACAGGGTGAGTGGGGTGAATTCAACTTCTGTTAATTAATTAAAACACAATCTGCTACTGATATGTTCTACAACTAAAGCGGGCCTAAGACAGAACCCTGAGGAACACCACCCCAAGAAAGCCTGACCTAGAGATGGTCCAGTACCCTTAACTGGAGAGTGTATGGATTATATTCCAGTGGAGAACAATAACTGAGTCCTTCTTAAGTAAGTCTTAGAAGTCAGATCTGGTGGAGTTTAAAGGGTTAATAACTCACAGTCCACCTCCCGCGGTCATCGTCACAGCCCATGTCACAGTAGACCTGCACTGGGTTATTCAAGCCTGATGGGTAGATGTTGTAGACACCGTTCTTCACAGAGACGTTGTTGTAAATGTCCTCACAGTCCAGAGGCAGCGGGACTGTGACAGGGGCACATTGCACCACCAGGGGGAGCACGAGAACCAGCAGCAACTGTTAAGAAAACAGAGAGGTATTCAATACAATATCAATGATAATAATACTAAACTTTCTTTAATGAGTAGTTTTTACACTCAAAGCAGATAAAAGTGCTTTACAGTCGAATGCTAAAACTTATCCAGAGCAGCTTGTTACATCTGTAGCTGAATGTAGAGTTCAGAGTCTACGCATAGACTGGTCCACACTGCCCAAATCTGATTTCTGGATTGATCTAGATTGTACCCAGACTGATTTTTGCTAGTATGAACAACCAAAAACTGCAAAAAATCTGATCTGATTTGTATAGATCTGTCTCGGTCCGGATGCCCTGGACACTCAAATCAGAAACGTTCACATCAAGCAACAAAAAACCAAACACTAAATCCAGAGTGATGGAAGTGTGGAGATTCAAAAATTGGTCCCAGGTTGCCAGATCCTGAAAAAAATTCCAGGTCACTGTCTGACAGAAAAGCACTACAGAAGTAAATTTAATTTTTTTTTATTTTTCTTTTCATTCATTACATATATAATTGTATTTTTTTCTTAATTAAAACATAACACTTGTCCTCTACCCTGTTGTATTCTATATTTTCAGATTTTACTGAAACTTCTAATACTTGAAAGTCTACCTAAGAAATGACAAACCTGGCAACCCTGAAGCCACGTCGCCAGTGTGGTCGTAGTTACTGACGCCTACATCATTACCACAGCAGCCCAAGCTGATACGTTTGTGATGTTTGGACGGGTGAATCTGATCTGATCACTAACTAATAACAGTGTGAACAGTCATCTCAGCGAAGAACAAAATCTGATTTACTGAACGCAGCCATGTAGGTATAGTGCGGTGTACTTAATAATGTGGGTCGAAAATTAAATAAAAAGACTTATTTTAAATGCACTTGACTTACTGTACGATGTCTGACTGTAAGGCCCGTCGTAAAAATTGTGAAACAAACCTGACTGACGTAACCATGTGATGTGAAATATTAGACGAGGGGGAACTAAAGAGCTCCTAAACTTTAAAGCTGAACTAAATCACTACTGTTCCTGGGTTGAGTGAACTGTCTCACTGAAACACGATGCTACATCAGAGCTACTAGACGAAAGAGATCTTCAGCCACAGATACTGACTCTGTACTGGACATGGACTGCTCAGATATCCATATGAAGTGTCAGTGTTGTACAGTTGTGTTGGCAAAAGACTTACTGAACTACACAGTGAAAAACATGTTTGAAGGGTTCAAGTCTGCACTCATAATATTCATTCTGTATGATTAACATGGTTTACTTAACAGCTGCTGTGGAATATAACAAAAATCTGTGATTCTTTAGATGACAGGACAGTGTTTCACCATAATAATAATAATAATAATAATAATAATAATAATAATAATAATAATAATAATAATAGGAATAATAATACTAATAATATAATAAAATAATAATAATAATAATAATAATAATAATAATAATAATAATAATATAAAATAATAATAATAATAATAATAATAAAAATAATCAACTCACCATCATATCGGAAGCCTTGATCCTGTACAAATAAAAATGATAAGCATTTCACATTATTCATATATGAGTGAAGTTACAGACATTAATTTGAATAATATTATTATATTTAAACTAATATTCATTATTAGTAGTTGCTTTAGTAATAATAAAGATGCTGAAGACTCACTTGTGCTAAACAGAGGTCTGAAGACTCGGTCACGGCACCGTGGTATCCCTCGTCTTGGTGAGTTGCGAGTGAGAGAGATGTTCTTCAGCTCTCTTTTATACACCCTCATGTCCTCTCTACAGGTGATTTTGGGAATCGGCCAAGCAGAGCATGTCCATCTTTCATAATCATGTGTTTATTAAGATGCCAGGACCATGAAACTGAGTATCAGGATATGTTCTCTGAAGATAAGCAGATACAATTTCAAACAGACCTTCTTTTAACTTTCTCTTATGAGGAACAGAGTGTCAGGTTTACACTAAGACAGATCTTACATTATTACAATACATTAAAATAACATAAAACAGTTCTAAGAGTCCTAAAAGCTTGATTAAGAGAAAGAGGCCTAACGACTGACATTACCAAGAAAAACAGTCCTAAAGACTGATATTACTTAGAGTTACAGTC
>BRDA01050190.1:0-22793 GCA_036984385.1 Crenuchus spilurus
AAATGTTACATTTACTCAGATTAAACTTTTGATCTGTCATCTATGTTCTATTACGAACAAAATATTGACATTTGCCATCTCCACATCATTGCATTGTTTTTATTCACATTTTTAGTGTCCCAACTTTTTTGGAATCCGGTTTGTACACAATAATAACATGATTTATGAACATGATTATGCTTTTTGCAGTACATCATAGATATTGTCAGTGCTGTGTGAACAAATGATGTATGCCAGGTTAATTATTCTTTATTTCACTACAGCACTGGTATCGAGGTGAAGTTCAGTCTGTTGATGTGGATCGCCACACTGCAAACATACTCTACATAGACTTTGGAAATGAGGAGAATGTCGCATTTGACAAGATTTGTCCTCTGGCAGAGAATGTTGACTTGGCTCCACCGTGTGTATGTTTTATTCTTGTTTTTGTTTTGTAAAGTATTGTATGCTGATTAACTTGGTTATATGACTGCTTGTCAGATTATAATTGCCTCACAAACTTACCTGAACTTGGCAGGCTCTACAGTGCTGTGTTGCTGGGGTAATTACACTGACGAGCAGTTGGACAGGAGAAAGTTGTTTCACAATGAGACAGATGGTTGTAGGAAAGAGCCTAACTTTTACAGTGATGGACATCATGAACAGTGGCAGCCTGTTTGCTGTAGATGCTACTCTGTCCACACTTGGTAGGTATTAGGGGTGGGTTTAAAAAATCGATTTTTCGATTCAAATTGATTTTCATTGAATGATCCGATATCTGTTCATATAAACGTGAGATTGGTCTTTAAATTACACTTTTGTCTCGTGTGAGCGTAAATCTGTAACACCCTTTAGTCTCGCATGACCAGCCATTGTTTTAGCGCGCAATTTTTCACTGTTTCAGTTCACATGCATGAGTACACTACGTAGATTACATAAAACTATCCCAGCTGTTATTTCATATTCCGTAATGCTTGGAAAGCCTAACGATAAGTAATGCTCGTATTTGCATTTAATGTTCATGTTGTTAATTTGTTAAGTTTGTAGACAGGAATGTGTGTAAAAAAAATTAGTTTCTAATTTGCGCAAATCCATAAAGTTTTGAATTCAATCACAAAGTAAGAGTAACATTGTTTTCTGTATTTACACACAAAGTACCCCAAGATCTGTGTGCAGCTCTCTCGCACTGTCGCGCTCTCGCTCGCTCTCTCGCACGCTCTCTCGCACTGTCTCGCTCTCGCTCGCTCTCTCGCACTGTCGCGCTCTCGCTCGCTCTCTCGCACTGTCGCGCTCTCGCTCGCTCTCTCGCACTGTCGCGCTCTCGCTCGCTCTCTCGCACTGTCGCGCGCTCGCTCGCTCTCTCTCGCACTGTCGCGCGCTCGCTCGCTCTCTCTCGCACTGTCGCGCGCTCGCTCTCTCTCGCACTGTCGCTCTCTCTCGCACTGTCGCGCTCGCTCTCTCTCGCACTGTCGCGCTCTCGCACTTTTGTGCTCTCGCTTGCTCTCGCTCGCACTGTTGCGCGCTCTTGCTCGCACTGTTGCGCGCT
Organism: Crenuchus spilurus; assembly: GCA_036984385.1. Classification (NCBI taxonomy): domain Eukaryota; kingdom Metazoa; phylum Chordata; class Actinopteri; order Characiformes; family Crenuchidae; genus Crenuchus; species Crenuchus spilurus. The sequence goes on from BRDA01050190.1 coordinate 1,526, forward strand.
CTTGCTCGCCAGCCCTACTCGTATCGAAGGACACTTTCAATGCATGATTGCGTGACTTATTTTTCTCACTTAGGTAAGAACCTGAGCACGTTCTTGATTGAACAGGGTTACGCCATAAAAGAGGACACACCTACTAAACCACGAACTGAGCAAGATATCAGTGAGTAATTTGTTGAGTCGTACGTATTCTCAATGTTTTTTCAGTTTGTAACCTTTTTTTTTTTTTTTTAAAAAGAGTCTCTGATGACGGCATCATTTGACAACTTCAACCGTTTGTCAATCGGGAAGAATAAGAACGTTGAGGCTCAGCCACCAGAAGCCCTGACCCAAGGAGTGGGAGACACGTTCACGGCTATTGTTACTCACCTTCAGTCTCCTTCAGAGATCATCTGTCAGAAGCTAGAAAATGCCAGTGAGTTAATGTGCCACGTGCAGTTAAGAATTGTAGTACGTATTCAGAGATGCTGTTAAAGTGGTTTTCATTGAGGTTTTTGGGAACTTGTTCTGCATCTGCAGGTGCCATCCAACAGTTACAGATTAATCTGAGGGATCATTGTAACAAGACTCCAGCCAGCAAGAGCTTCAGGCCGGCTCCTGAAACTGTCTGCTGTTCACTTTTCTCTGGTGAGAACAGGCACAGGCATATTAAAGTGGGCAAAAACCCATTTGGTGCTTTTTTATAAGAGCGTTGTACTGGTGCCATCATATCTTGAGTGTTAATGTGCTCATTGGTATTTTAGTTATACCCGAGTGCTGCTTTTTGTTTATGCATTACAGAGGACAACCAGTGGTATAGGGCCAAAATTCTAGCATATTCATCTGAGGATCGTGTTTGTGTGGGCTACATGGACTTTGGGAATTCTGAAGAAGTTATGTTGGATCACTTGCGACCTATTAGTATGGAACTGCTGGTTTTGCCTACTCAAGCAATCCCCTGTGCATTAGCAGGTAAAGCAGTGATTTATATCTTTCATTATTTATGGGGTCCTTTACTCTTAGACAGCTTCATTTATTGGTTAAGTCAGCCTTGTTCTGTTTAAAGGGGACATATTATGCAAAATTCACGTTTTGCATGTTTAATTTCCACTTATTTATATTTCCGCTTGGGTCTCTACTGCTCATATAAACACCCCAAGAAATCCATCCGATTTCTGAGTCAGTTGAACGATTTTGGTGTTAGTCATCAGATGCTTCTATGAGCTGTTTGATGGCTTCTTTATTATGGTGTCACAAAAAGCGTCAGCGTCCTAGTTGATTAGTTGAAGATGTGCCATTTTGGTCAAAACACCAACATATGATTGGTGAACATATGCAGTTGGATAGCGCCTCTGTGTTCTGTCATTTTCATGTGTGGTAACCCCTCCGCTTAGACATTGTTGTTGGGGCGTGGCCAGTAACAGCTTATTTGCATGAAAGTGACGGAACCCTTAAATGGCTCATTCTGAAAGGGACTTGAGTTGAGTGATTTTGTGTAAAGAACTTCATGAACATGTTTTGTATATCATGTCGACCTATTTTAACTTGTTTAAAAAGAGGTATAATATGTCCCCTCTTAAAAAATGTGAACCATGGCTCAACAACTTGACCTTTTTTTTGACAGAGCTAATGTTGCCTTACGTTTTCGGGTTTTGTATGGTTTTTTTCATGCAGTAAATCTGCAGTTGATGGAAGGGTATTTGGCACTTGATGCTAAATAGAGATGTCTTCAGGAAGTCTTTTTAAATTTTTTGCAGGTATTAAGCCAACCTTGGATGTGTGGTCAGAGGAGGTGATTTTGATGTTGAAACGGTTGGTTTGTAACCGATTCATCCAAGTTGAAATTCTTGGAAAGCGGGATGGAAAGGCTCTAGTCTCTATGATTGATGAGTCCAGTGATCCTCAGACTAATGTAGCCGAGATGCTGCTTGCTACAGGCTGTGCTGCTCTTGAAAATGATGTGGCATCTACAAAAGAAGCAGCTAAAGACGTTTTCCCTGACAAAACTGGTAAGCATTCATGTAAATTTTTTATTCATGTTTTAAATTCATGTAAAAATTTTTTATTCATGTTCATTTTTTAAAGCTGACAAGTTGGAATGGTCTTGTGCTGAACTTCCCATTGATGGGCAAGAGGTGGTGCTAGTGGTCAGTGTGGTACAGAATCCTAGTGAATTCTACTGCTACAATTTTAATGAAGAAAAAGGTACGGATGTCCATCCTTGTTCTGTCAAATTTAAGATATCGGGCATGAGCTGCAGTGTCTGCTCTTTGTTGTGTGCTTGACAGGCATACAGGCATTTGCAGAGCTATCTTCTGCTCTTATGAAGCACTGTGAGAGTGAGAAGACTCCTTTCAACCCTGCTGTAGGACAACCCTGCTGTGCTCTTTACATTGGTTAGTCAAATCAGTACCTGCGACTTCTTCACCTCTACAACTGTTTGTTTTACTGATTTGAGCTGGTTCTGTCTGTTAGGGCATACTCACACTAGAGCACGGTACACAGTAGGGATGCACCGATACCGATACCAGCATCGGGTATCTGTCCGACACCATGTGCGTGTACTTGTATTCATAAAAGTGCTCCGATACTACAGGATCCGATACCAGCGTGATGGGAGCTTCGTTTTCTTCTAACAGACAGTATTAGTTTGCGCCACAAAATAAATAAATAAAATTAAATAAAATAAAAAAATTTAATTAAAAAATGAAGACGACTACGTACGGTAGCCGAGCTGAACAAGCCACTTAACGGCAGCGTGACTTTAACCAGCCCGGTAGTAGAGAAGGAGCAGCTATGTCAGCGGTGTGGAGGTATTTCCAGGTGAATGAAGGTGACAAAAGCAGTGTTAATTTCGTTAATGATAATTATGACCAAAAATATTCGTTGACGACCATTTTTTCACGACGAAAACTAAATAAAAACTAATATTTTAAAACGAAAACTATGACTAAAAGTATTAGACTTTTTGTCGACAAATAAAAACGAAACAAAAATGTCACAGAATGACTAAAATAATGTTTTTGTCCAGTAATCCGCTTTTTAAAATAAACCTGCCGCACGTCTGGCTTTCTTAAAGCACGTTAAGCTCCACAGTCAGTCAGACTGCTGAAGCTTAACAACACAACGTGCTGACGTCACTGCAGCAGCTTCGACGGAAGAGAAGAAGCGATTTATGGAGTAATTTCACTTTCGCTGCCACACAACAAAACAAAGCAAAGTTTGTGGATGTAAAATAACTGGGGAAAAACACTACTAACCTCAAGAGGTCCTCAGTTCTCACCACCACGAGCTTTACAAAAAGGTAAGCTAACGTAGTGTAGCTAGCTGGTTGGCTAACGGTGATGAATATGTATATCTGATATGTTTCATTTTTGATTGTTTCAGTGTATAAAGGGGAAATGTGTAATCTGTTATCATTATCTTAGGTGTTTAGATTAAATAGATCACAAACACATCTAACTGGAGCCATAAGACACACATACAGGCTCCGTTTAATTTTAATTGTAAGTATTGATATTTATTAGTACTCTTATTGGTACTTGGTATCGGCAAGTACTTAAATATAAGTACTTGTACTCGGTTTTAAAAAATGTGGTATCGGTGCATCCCTAGTAATCCCAGGTCTACAAAACTATAGTTAATAAGCAAATGTTTTACTAACCAATATTTCTGATTGTCTTTTTAATAGTTGACATGATGATAAATAGATAATGCTGCTTTTATATGTAGCATTTTGCAATGTGTATAAAATAAATATTTGTGGATTTGTATTATGGTGTTTCTCCAGCTGTCCTCCAGATATCTGCAGGCTTCCAGCAGGTGAAGATCGGTGAGAGAGGAGGACGCAGACGAGATTTTCACGATTCTGGGGTCCACACTCGCCAACTCATGGATCATGTTAAGGAATCTAAGACAGGTCACTCTCATTTGAACGTCATTGCTCTTTAAATGGGTTTTTGAAGTATTTAAATTTTTGCAGTGATTTTGAAAGTAGGAATTGTGCAGAATGTCTTGCATGAACTCCTAAGAAAAAGTGCATACATACAGTAAGGGTAAGATGTTATGTATTTAAGTGTTAGTAAAAAATACCTAAGTATACCTTGCTGATGTCGCAAGTACAGTGTTCCGTGTTGTGTAAATTAATGGAAAGCTTTCCTAATATTTAAACCTGGGTGGAAGTGCAGCAATCATGATTTTTATTTTGTCTGCTTCATTTTTAAGTTCTTTTTAGCTTGCTTTTTAAAATTAAACATGCTTTCATTTACTTGTTCACCAGAACATATTAACTGATTGGATAAGTAAACTAATGTTTTATGGGTATGGAATCTGATCAGTGGTTTTTCTTTTCCTGTAGGTACTCATGGTGAAATAGTTCAGCTCCAGGCGAACTTCATTCGCTTGCTGTCACGGCCCCAGTGGGTTTTGTATCAGTATCATGTGGACTTCAGTCCTCCTATGGAGTCCCGGCGTCTGCGTTGCGCTCTCCTTTTCCAGCATGTTGAGCTGCTGGGGAAAACACGCAATTTTGATGGAGCCATGCTTTTCCTGCCACATCGACTTCATAATACTGTAAGCTTAAGCACAAGTCTTCATAAATTGTTCCAAGACTTGATGTTTCTGTGATGGTCAGAAATATTAGATTAATTAAAGGTGAACTTCAGTTTTATTTAATTTGGGTACATAACTAAAGTGATAAAAATAGGCATACAGAGAACATTGTTAGAGACTGCTCTTTCTGTTTGTAGGAGACAGTGCTTTGTAGTGAAACAAGACAGGGTGAGAGAGTCCAGATCACAGTCACCTTAACCAATGAGCTTCCTCCATCCTCCCCTGTATGTCTGCAGTTCTACAATCTCATTTTTAAAAGGTATTGGGCTTCTTTCAATGCACTTTTTTTTTTTTTTTTTTGCTTAGACCAGTGGTTCAAATTTTGTTTAACCACTGCCTTGCATCTTGCAGTACACTCTGCTCATACACACCCCCTTCAGCTCAGAAAAGGCTTGTTAGTTCATCATTTAAAATGGGAGGGCAGGGTGCAGAAGAATTTCTAAAATGACAGGGCAGTGGTACTCTAGAACTGGGGTTAAGAACCACGAATAGACAATTTTAAGTAATTTATTTTGGAATTGGAATTGCATGTTTTTTCCAGGATTTTGAGAATGCTGAACATGCAGCAGATTGGCCGCCATTACTACAACCCTGATGATCCCCTCAACATTCCTCAGCACAGGTTCTGTAGCAAATATGTGTGTTTGTAAATATTAGATGTTTGTTATTCGGTAATTTGAACTAGAATTAATTCAGACTATATAACGTCCGCTCAGATCTGATATGCTAAACTATTTTTGAGCTGCCTATCTGAACTAGAACTGAACGTAGGGAAATTTTACATGTTCTTTATAATGGGCAAAATCTATTCCAGAATTGATTTTGAGAATCCCTGAGGTAGATCTGTGAGCAAGTATATGCTTTATTTCCTTTGCAGGTTGATCATCTGGCCTGGCTTTGTGACTAACGTTATGCAGTACGAGTCCAGCATCATGCTGTGTACTGATGTGAGCCACAAGGTTTTGCGCAGTGAGACTGTTCTTGACTTCATGTCCAGTCTGAGGCATCAGTGTGGAGATCACCGCTATTCCGATGTCTGTACTAAGGAACTGGTGGGCCTAATTGTGCTCACCAAGTAAGAAATATGCACATGGTCATACCTTTTCTGTCATTATTAAAGTGGACATTAATGTGGGTTTCACAGTTTATTTGGTGATTTGTCTGAATGTCAGGTTTTACTTATTTGTAGGTACAATAACAAGACATACAGGATTGATGACATTGCATGGGATCACACCCCCACCAACACCTTTAAAAGAGGAGAGAGTGAGATCTCATTCAAGGACTACTACAAGACGGTAGAGCTGTTATTCCTGTATCTGTTGTTGTAGTCAACACGTTCTTCTATTTAACTTTTTTTTTTTTCTATATTGCAGCAATATGGTCTGGATATAACTGATGTGAACCAGGTTCTGCTGGTCAGTCATGTCAAAAGAATGGGTCCTGCAGGAGCACCCCCACCAGGACCTGCTTTGCTTATCCCAGAGTTCTGCTACCTCACAGGTCAGTTTACAGCTACAGGAAATGTCAACTCTGAAGGTCAGAAACCACGGCAACATTTGTTCAAAATCCATTACATAACATGCTTCTTTGAATGTGTTCAGGTTTGACAGATAAGATGCGCAATGACTTCAATATCATGAAGGATCTGGCCGCGCACACCAGGCTGACGCCAGAACAGAGAGAGAGCCGTCTTAATAGATTCATCACCAACATCACCAAGTAATGCAGCATACACGTTACTGTTTTTCCATCATCATTCTTGTATCATATAAATGTCACAACTGGATAAAAGCCTCCCAGTTAGGTTAGCTTCTTGTTGTAGAACTGGTGGTCTGTTTTACGGCACACTGTTGCTTAATGAGTACTTTAATTTTTTTATATTTATATATCTTGACTTTTCTATCTCAGGAATGCTGAAGCTCAGAATGAGCTCAGCTCATGGGGTCTGAGCTTTGAGAACAAGTTGCTGAGTCTGCCTGGAAGACGTCTTCCTGTTGAAATGATCAAACAGGGGACTAGGAATGTAAGAGGAGTCAACACGCATGTGTAGAATGCTCTGTTTACGGGTCTAACTGAATTGAGCTTGATTCTTTGTGTTCAGTTTGTGTATAACCAGAGGGATGCAGACTGGTCTAAAGAGATGCGAGGTCTTCCTCTAATCAGGAGCATGCCTCTGGAGTCCTGGATGATGTTTTACACACGTCGTAACAGTGATGTAGCTCAATCTTTGCTGCAAATTCTACAGAAAGTTTCTGGACCCATGGGCATCCGCATGCAGAGAGCAGTCATGTAAGTCAGCATGCTCATGCCTTTCACTGAAAAGCTCTACTTTCTTTGTGCTGTGTTTGAATGGTTTCCTTTGGTTTTCATTGTGCAGGATAGAGTATGAAGATAGACAAGATTGTCTGTTGAGAGCGCTGCAACAGAATGTTGGACCTGAGACTCAGATGGTAGATCACAAACAATATTGTGCTTACCCTCAGCGAAGTATTATTTACAGCTGTTATGAACACAGGCTGCCTTTTTTTTTTTTTTTTTTTACCAAATGTCAATGCAATCAATACATTATATACACAGCAGATGAAGTCAGTAGAGTTAAACTTTGTATTGGTTGTAAGGCACTATGGCTTTATTAATGACTTGTGTTTGTAGGTTGTTGTGGTCCTGCCCACCAATCGCAAGGATAAGTACGACAGCGTGAAGAAGTATCTGTGTGTGGACTGTCCCACTCCGAGTCAGTGCGTGTTGTCTCGAACCCTCAGCAGACCTCAGGCTCTCATGACTGTGGCCACAAAAATTGCTTTGCAGATGAACTGCAAGATGGGTGGAGAACTGTGGACCATTGACATTCCAGTAAGACCTTCAGAGTATCGTGCAGTTTTGCGGTTTATTTATTTATTTTTATTTTATTTGTTAAAAAGGAACAGCAACTGACTTTGTTTTATAGTGAAACCTCTGTTCTCATTTGCCCTGGTTATCTACTTTTTTCAAGGAAATTTTGTCCCATTTATTGTTCATCCGCCCTTTTTTTTTTGTTGGCATGCCAACATGACTCACAGTTGCGAGAACACGTCACTCACCCGTTCATTTGTCGTTCATTCTGGCTTTGTTTCTTGTATCCTATTGTTAACATTCAAAACGAATGAAAACGCATCACAGTAAAGTGACGGCATACAGCCCCTGAAAATGGGTGCGAAAACAAATGGCAGCCAAGAACAGGTGTACAAAACAAAAATGTGTTTGGACAACACTGTCACACTCTAAAAGGGAGCATAAGCTCATAAGAGTGATGTTAAACATTCATTTATTCATTTCATTATTAGTCTTTTGTATTCTCATTGTTTTCATTATGTAAAATTATAGTTAATCTATATAATTATTTTTATATATATTTCGGAGTGTCTGGAACAGATTAATTTTATTTAAATTTCTTCTTATGAGAAATAATACTTTTGGTTATCGTCAGGCACTTTAGAACAGATTAATGAAGACAATCAAGGTTCCACTGTGTGTTTATTATTAGAATCTCAGTTAAGTCTTATCTGAGTAGCAGCTTTTTTTCCTGGGGTCTGATAGTCGTACTATACAATCAGTGAAATGAGATACCACAGAAAATAAAATTAAAAACCAAACAACAAAACACTAAAAATGGGTAGAATAATAAATGGTGAAAAGGCCATTTTTAAGACAAAAATTACATTCTAGAATGGGCCATTTGGTATATTCAGCCATGATTTACAGTGGGGCAAAAAAGTATTTAGTCAACCCCTGATTGTTTAAGTTCTCCTACTTAGAAAGATGAGAGGTCTGTAATTTTCATCATGGGTACACGTCATCTATGAGAGACAAAAAATCCAGGAAATCGCACTAGGATTTTAAAGTATTTATTTGTAATTTATGGTGGAAAATAAGTAATTGGTCAATAAAAGTTTAACTCAATACTTTGCCAACAAAGGTTATGTTACAATGACAGAGGTCAAACATTTCTTGTAAGTCTTCACCAGGTTTGCACGCACTATAGATGGTATTTTGGCCCATTCCTCCATGCAGATCTCGAGCAGTGATGTTTTAGGGCTGTCGCTGTACAACACAGACTTTCAACTCCATGCACAAATTTTCTAGGCTGCTCCAGGACCTTTACGGAGTCACTCCTTCGTTGCCCGAGCGATGTGTTTGGGATCATTGTCATGCTGAAAGACCCAGCCACATTCCATCTTCAATGCTATCATGATGGAAGGAGGTTTTGGCTTAAAATCTCACGATAAATGGCCTCATTCATTCTTCCCAGATCGGTTGTCTTGTCCCCTTTGCAGAAAAACAGCCCCAAAGCATGATTGTTTCCACCTCCATGCTTCACAGTAGGTATGGTGTTCTTGGGATTCAACTATGCTTTCTTCTTGCTCTAAACATGGCAAGTGGAGTTGGTAGCAAAAAGCTCTCTTTTGGTCTCATCTGACCACATGACATTCTCCCATGACTCCTTTGGGCATGAGCATGGATCTTGCATGCCCTGCATGATATTAAACCATGATGGCATAGTGTATTACTAATGGTCCTCTTTGAGACTGTGGTCTCAACTCTCTTTAGGTCATTGATCAGGTCCTCCTGTATAGTTCTGGGCTGACTCCTGATCTTTCTGAGAATCATTCTTACCCCATGAAGTGAGATTTAGCATGAAGCCCCAGACAGTCATTTTGTGTTCCTTCCATTTTCTAATAATTGCACCAACAGTTGTTGCCTTCTCACCAAGCTGTTTGCCTGTTGTCCTGTAACCCATCCCCGCCTTGTGCAGGTCTTCAGTTTTGTCCCTGTTGTCCTTAGAAAGCTCTTTGGAGTGTGATTGATTGATTGAGTGTGGACAGGTGTATTTTATAGATGTAACAAACAATTCAAACAGGTGAAATTAATACAGGTAATTTAGTGCAGAATAGGAGGGTTTCTTAAAGGAGGACTAGCAGGTCTGAGAACCAGAATTCTTGCTGGTTAGTAGGTGACCAAATACTTATTTTCCACCACAATTTACAAATAAATTATTTAAAAACCCTACAATGTCTCTCATAGGTGGTTTGCCTATGATGAAAATATTACAAATTTCTCGTCTTTCCAAGATCTTGCACAATCAGTAGCTGACTAAATACTTGTTTGCCCCACTGTATGTACTCAATTTTGCTAAATATCTACAGGCTTGCCCATCTTGAAACTGCAGCAGAGTTTTCTAGCTGTCAAGTATCAATTTACCCAACTGATCTTTTGTATTTGTTAATGGTTTTTATTCATTTTTAAGCATTATTTTACCATAAATTTAAGCAGTGAGAATTGTATATTCCATTTCATTACCTCTAAATTGCTTTTTGACATGTTAAGTTTTGTTCTAGTAATTAGAAACATGTCATATCTTGCAGTATTAATATTTCTACCTTTTACACACCAGTTGATTCAAGACATCTACTGTATGGATTTGTTTGTATTGTTCACAAACGGTTTCTTCATGTCCAGCAAGGGTCTTCCATCTCTCACAAAATTAGTTGTTACATCCACTGTCTCTTGAAATGTGAACATTTCAGGTTGTTGGCTGAAATTTTAAACAAAGAGAAACAAAGACTTTGTAGAATTCTGTTTGTTTATGAACAAACATTTTAATCTTCTTTGATACTTTCTTAGCTGAAGATGCTGATGATTGTGGGCATTGACTGCTACCATGACACTTTAGCAGGAAAGAGATCCATTGGCGCACTGGTGGCCAGCCTCAACCACGATATGTCCAGGTAATTTAAGGCATGTTTGTTGTTACAGCAATAACTGTTGTGTTGTGCATATCTGCTGTAAAATATAAATTAAAATGTTAAGAATTTCCAACTGCTCAGTGGCACAATACATTTCTAGGTGGTATTCCAAGTGTGTTCTTCAAAGCCGTGGCCAGGAGATCATTGATGGACTCAAAGTGGCATTGCAGGGTATGTCGTGGAAATGAAATTTGTATGATGTTACTACACATGGTCTTTTTATGCATACGTGTAGGCCTTCATTTTAGGAATGGCAATCAGCACCTAAATGGATGTTATGATCTATGTATCAGCTTTCAGTGTTATAAATGTGTGTAACATCACAAAATAAGTTTTGCTGAATATTTGTGAACATTTGCCAAACACATTCTTGCTCACATGCTCCTTTATTAATACTTATTTTATGCATATTTTCAGGATTTCTTAGGTAGATGTCTCATCAGTTATGTTGCTGTCCTATTTTCTCAGGTGCTCTGAAGGCGTACTTGAAGTACAATGACAAACTTCCGTTACGCATAATTGTGTATCGAGATGGAGTGGGGGATGGCATGCTGCACAGTGTAGTCAACTACGAAGTGCCTCAGATCTTGCAATCCATGAAGGCCATGGGCGAAGACTACGCGTGAGACTCTCCACTTTTCAGAAACTTGTGTCTTTGACTTGATAGGACCTCTCAATCACACTGGTTGTCTCTCTTACTTCTGTTGGCAGACCTAGACTGACGGTGATAGTGGTGAAGAAACGTATCAGTTCTAGATTTTTTACTCGCTTTGAAGGCAAGATGACCAACCCTCTGCCTGGAACAGTAATTGACACTGAGGTCACCCGGCCTGAGTGGTATGTTCAGAAAAGAAGTGGCTTATTTTTGTACAAAAAGTAATTTATAAGTAATTAGTAGTAATTTGGGTAATCAGTTCATTAAACTCACTTAAACTGGTCATGCTTACAAGCACTTGAGGAATCAGAATTTCAGAAGTATCTGTAAGTGTAGCATTGCAGCCTGACAGTAAAGATGAATTAGCTGAATTTATGCTTTTACAAGATATAACTGCCAAATTCAGATGATGAGCATAGTCACTGCATGTACTCTCACTGAATCTGCTCTGTATTTTCATTCCCATCTGATCTGCCAGGTATGACTTCTTCATTGTGAGTCAGGCAGTGCGCATGGGCAGTGTCTCCCCCACTCATTACAATGTGGTGTTTGACAACAGTGGTCTCAAACCAGACCACATGCAGAGACTCACCTACAAGCTCTGCCACATGTACTACAACTGGCAGGTAAAATCCTTCACTTTCAACAGCCTTTCAAATTAGCTTTGTAAGATCCCCACATTGTCCTCTTGTTACCAGTAATATGCACTTTTTCATTATGCAGGTAAACACTTAGGTTTTATTGTGCACATATCTATACCTGTCAAACATTTTATGAGGAGCTACTAAACGGATACCTTACACTCAGCAGCAATGACTATTTTACATATTTATCATTTTAAATAAAATAAATCTATTTTTTAAATAAATATTTCCATGGAAAGATTCAGAACTAACACACCGGTCTGCATACAGTCCATTAGCATGCTTGAAGAATTAAGGGGAAATCAGGAAGTGTCTGCTATGAAGTGTTCTGTTAAAACACACTTCTATTAATGCTGTCTTTTCTTCTTAGGGAATTGTGCGAGTACCAGCACCGTGTCAGTATGCCCATAAACTAGCCTTTCTGGTGGGTCAAAGCATCCACAAAGAGCCCAACATCAACCTGGAGGACTTCTTATATTACCTCTAACTCGAAGCACTTTAGCACCTGTTAACAGGGTTTATTGCTAACCACGGGCATCAGATTACAAGATACAGCATCCCTGATTGTTATAAATTGTAGTAATGTTTTCAGTTTGAAGTTAAGCTCATTTCAGTGAGTATTATAGTTCAGTTAAGAAAGTGAAATTGTCGCATTTAAGTTCTTATTACATTGAGAGAAATGGTTTTGTTGCATAAAATATCTTTAGTTTGGGAATGCAATTCTCATTTTTGTTGTGAATGAGTCATTTGATGTATTGACTCCCAATTACATTGTCCTGACTCTAGACTTTAACTCAGTAATAAATAAATGTTTAAGTTACAAATCTGCTCTTTTCTCCTACGCATTCTGTTTCTTGTCAAATGCACAATTCAAAGAAACAGGAAAATGTATTACGTCACATCTTCACGGTCTAAATCGCTTAAAAATTTTGCAGACGAGGTAGCTGGACTAATGTTTAGCAAATTTAAGCTAATTGTAATTAATATTGAATATTTTGTATTTTGGGGAAAAAACTATTAGCTGTTTAATCAGACATTTGAGTTTTTTCAGCCATTTGGTCATATCCTTGAGGAAGTAATGAAGCTCCATCATTATACAGTACCACCATCCCAGCTATATTGCAATACAGTTCCAGTTTTTGGACTGTTGATTACGAAATCATCTTTAAGCTGAGAAACTCAGCTTAGGTTTTGCAATTGAATTTTAATTCAAGTTTGAAGTTATAACTCTGTATTGTATCAAATGTTTGCTTCTCTACACTGAAGTCTTGGGTTTGAGTTCCCAGCTGGGTGAAGTTTCAATGTTGTTCCCTCCTATCCAAAACCATGGAGGTCAGGATGAGTCTGATACTCTAAATTGCCCAGGTGTAACTGTGTGTGGCCAGTGATTGATTGGTGCCCTGTCCTGGCTGGAACTAGATAGTTCTATGCCCTGCACAGCGCCCAGTGAAGGGGCAGGGGGACTCATCACGACCCTGACCAGGTTTAAGTGGTGAAGATGGATAGTTTATACCACTTAAACTTTGGTTTGACCTGCAGTCTGAGGTCAGAAATTGAGTTTCATACTTAATGATTGAACATTTGAAATTTAATTTCGTAAAAGTGTTCAGAGGTTATGACCATTCTCGGTGCCAAGCACTAGAAGGGTTTAAATGCCTTCCCCGCATTTGGTTGTGGAGCAGTGCAACTGGAGTGATGTAGAGCCATGCAGTACTTCTGGAATGGTGTTACAGTGGAGCTTGTGATCAACACTAAACATCCATCATCAGAATCTGACCTCATTATTGTTAGTACAATTGCAGAGACCCAGAAGACTAGAGAAAACTAATACCATTGCTTTTAGAAGAAGCGCTGGATGAAGTGTTCAGATGTTTTGTACATGTATGGCCATTGCAGTATGAAAGTGCAAAAAAACAAGATTGACAAGGTGTGAAGTTTCCAGGGATGCCCTGCAGGTGTCGATGTTTTACAATAAATGAACTCGGCAAATTTTAGAATTATTAAGTCGAGTTCAGATACTGAGTACTGAATTTTAAAATGTGTATATTTTGTTTAAGTTCTCAGTTCCTTCTTCAGTTAAGATCAAACATTCAATTAGACATTCATTAAAATCTGCATAGCAAACTTTCAAAACCATTACAGACTGTTTCTCTGTATACTTTTGTTAGCCTGCTTTCACCTGTTCAATAGTCAGGACCCTCACAGACAAGTTATTATTAGGATGTTGGATCATTCTCAGTGACACTGATGTGGCGGTGGTGTTGCATTGGATCAGACAGCACAGTTGCTGATGGTTTTTAAACAACTGTCACTGCTGAAGTGAAAATAGTGCACGAACCAGCCAACAGTGTCACAAGTGAACAACTAGAGGACCAACACAAACTGACTTACCATCAATAAGGTGGACTACAAAGGTAGATCTGTCTAATAGAGGGGACAGTGAATGGAGAGTGTTTAAAATCTCCAGTAGCTCATAACCACCACATTCGTGTCGGTGAGAATGATCAGTTGTAGAACGTACGTAATACACATACGTAATATCAGCACACATTTCCACATAATGAAGTATTGGTCAACCAAAGCAGGTATTGTATGAGGACTACAAGATGGACTACTGGACTGCCATCAGGAGAGGTTTGTAAAAGATTAAACGCATTTAAATACGATACATATTACACAACACTTTCTGTATTATTGTATTTAGTGCAATGTTGCTGTTCATTTCATAGCACTTGCAGCCCAAAAATTTTTTTGGGATGCATAATCCATTTTTATAGTGCCGTATGTCAAAGGGAAAAAAAGCTGAATTAGTCGTCTGCTAAATGGATACACTCATACGTTCTGAAAATGATGTGAGGAACTGCAGGCACACAGAAGAATAAGAACACCTCACTGGTCATGGTGACTATGATACTGTCACTAGACCACTGTTGCCGTCAGAGAGGAATGCTTTAACTACACAGTCACATCAAAACATGACCACCCCTGGTTTGGCTGGTTCATCATAGATGCCATATAACAGGGTTTGTTGCATGTATAAGTAAGTGAGCACACCAGTCAGATGTAGCAGAGTGTAAAACCATCATTATGGACATGTGATGTGATGTCCAAAAGGGCATAAGAGGGTACCAGCTGAAGCGTGGTGGTGGTAGCATCTCACAATCCACTAACTTTGTGGGAGCCACTGTAAAGAAGGTGTGCAGAAAATGTACTTCTCTTACATTGAGGGCCCCTCAACGACATAACAGTGGTGTCCCACGGGCCATTGATGCCTCTCCACTATTAGGTAGATGATAATCTGATATCAATGTGTACCCATGCATGTAAAAATAGAAGAGCATGAAATGCTTCATATTCATTACACATAAAGTGACATAATCCAGGCCTTTTTTATTAACAGTGATCAGTTTGGCTTTTGGCTCGTGAAAATCAGAAATCGTGAAAATGATTAGAATATTTCATTTGAAGTTTGAGTGAATTACTATTTAAACCATATTAACTTTAAAACAAAAAATGTCACTTTATTTGTAATGAATATAAAATTTAGCTTTTTGAATTAAATTATGAATACAAACTTTTTCATATTCTCATTTTTGGAGACGCGCTAGTAGCTTCTAGTCTAATGTTCTAATTGTTAGGGAATTCATATTCATCATATCCATTGTACCTATTGTACTTTTATCTGATTACAGCAATGCTTTAACCTTTGCATGTTCTTAAGGTTATGGCCTGTTAGCAATGCTTGAACTCTGCAGGGAAAGTCCATGTGCTCACTTTGTAGGAGCTATGTTTTGCAACCATTTCTGCTGACAAAGATGTATTAATAAGTCTTGTTCCAGTCTGTACCCTAATGTGAGACATGGTTCCTCTTTTCTAACTTTTTGAAAATTTCCACATCCCCCCTAGGGAATGTCCCACCCAGCCCACTCCTCCAGCTCAGGGATATGTAAGGAGAAGCGGACCAAATGAGCTGTCTTGTGGAGACTGAGACTTTTGTTAACCTTCAATAAAGCTCTGATTATTAATCTTTATCTCTGTGTTCCTCACCTGATTTCCATTACATAATCTAAGCACCAAAAAGTTGTTACTGCAGGAGAATTAAAAAGACACAAGTATGGGAATATGAATCCATGACATGCTCCATTAGTTGACGAGTGTGGAGTCCAGTGTCATGAAAGTCCATTTTGTCAAACAATAAAGCATAGTGCCATTATAGATGTGCTTTAATCTATTCAGAGAGCCCGAAGGACCAGATTCCTGCACAGTTTGGTGATCGTTCTGATCAAATACACCTGATTCAGCTCAACAGGTAACAAGCATGTTTAACTGTAGTGTCAGAGCAGGGCAACCACCAAACTGTGCAGGAATCTGGTTGAGCATATCTGCTCTGTGGCATGAGGAGGTGCAGGTTGAAGAAAAAAAGGCATAGAATCCATTATGCTGAATGGCGCCAGGCAGTTGCGATCTTAAAAGCTTTCTGTTTTAATTTATTTATAGGTTTTATGGGTGTACATGTAACAATATTTAGATCTTGATTAGGTTATGTCCTCTTTTTTGTGCCCACATTTTGGCACCTACAACAATGGAACATAAAAAATTGCCAAAATGTCAAGAATTTGATGGGATTTAAATTTTCATTCTGCATCTTCTACCCTTCTGTCCAGCCGAAACATGGTTATCCTACCATTATTAACCATTTCAAAAGGAATCAGCAATTACTGCTGTTAATAGTACCAGCAATATAATTTCAAAATGCTTTTACATTTTTATTTAAGTGATTTTGTACCATTTATTAATTAACTGTACCACCATTAACCATTAAACAATGATCTTTTCTGCCAAATTGGCTGATTTGTTTGTTTGATGTTTATTAGCCTTTACATACTCTGCAATAAATAAAAACTTGAGATGCACTAGCACAATTACAGGATCTTTTTAAGTCAAGTATTAAGCAGAAATAACATTATTTGCTTTTTATTAGTAATTTTTGATTTGCCGTTGCAATAACTAAGGTTATATTAAGTTTCCAGAAGTTGGATTGGGACTGAAAAGTCACTGCTTTGATCCCCTGAGCTAGTAGCAAATTACTGAAGTGCCCCTGAGTAAGGCGACTAACCCCCAATTGCTACATGGGCACCGTGGATCCTGGGGCTTCCCCCTGCTCTTGGCACATAAGATCAATAAATTTCTATTATAATTTCCATTATTTCTTTTCCTTGCCTGGTTCAACACTTCTGAATACTGTAGTGTGAACTGCTGTTTCAACAGGCCACTCAGTCTCATATGCACAGTACACACTTGTTACACCTCTTCTCTCTCCCTCTCACTCCTCACCCTTCTGTCATATACATATACACATTAAAAACAGGCCACACATCTCTCCCTCACGCTTCTTCCATATATACACACCAACACACACACACACACACACACCACACCTCTTTCTCACTCATCACACTTCTGCCATATATACACATAAACACACATACATGACACACAAACAAAACATACAAAATTGTGTACATTCATGACTCCAGTACATCTAACTTGTAATACCTCTTGTAATCTCTCCGCCCTCTTACTCCCAAAAGTTTCTCTCCCCCCATACACACACAAAGACAAACACACACACAAAAGCAGCAAACACTTTATGCTCTTTCCCAGTGTTGTTTATTTCCTTGAGGAACTGCAAATCTAGTTACACACTGTTTTAGTCATAAATGTATCCTTTATCGTTATCGCGATATCCAGCATCGATATCGAAGCTCGCGCCTTGTGTCGGTATCGTGCAGCTCTACGCTGTCCTTGTGCGCGCGCTCACTCAGAGAAACGAGAGAAGCCGAAGGAGGAAGCAGCATCTCCACACACTGATA
Organism: Crenuchus spilurus; assembly: GCA_036984385.1. NCBI lineage: Eukaryota > Metazoa > Chordata > Actinopteri > Characiformes > Crenuchidae > Crenuchus > Crenuchus spilurus. Next base: position 19,071 of record BRDA01050190.1, read on the forward strand.
CACACTCTCACACGCTCGTATACACACTGGCATACGGAGGAGTCGAGCTAAACCCACTGCTAAACTTCTCTAACTCAACGCCTTTTCTCAACTGGAGCTCCTCTCTGTCTCAGCTCAGCTGATTTTGGAGATGTTGGAGACTTCAGCAGGAGATAAGTTGACTTTGTGAGCTTAGCCTTTGTAAAGTTCACTGTAATGAGGGACCGGCTGGCTGACTTGACCGCGGTGAGTGTTTATTAAAACTTCACAAAGTGCTAGTTAGTGTTTAGAAACGGGCTCTCTGTTAGCATGGGCTGCTAAAGATGGGCGTGTTTAGGCAGCGCAGGTTTCACGCAGCGCAGCTCAGCTTACCTGCATATTATCTCTGCACTAAAGTGTGCGCATGTTTGATTCTTAAAGTACAGCCCAACGCCTTATTAGTACTTTTTCATTATAATGTGAACTGCATGGTCAGTATTTTCAAATATTGTTTTCAGAGTAATGAGAAAGTATTTAATAACAAAGTTTGTGTGTTAAAATAACGAGATAAAATATCACGATAATGACTTAATATCTCAAAAATAAAAAGGTAATATCTCACAATAATGAATTTATATCTCGACATGAGATTATCTAAATGAGTAAACCTCTCACAATAATGACTTTATGTCAGAAAGGAGTAAATATCTCAAAATGACTTAATATCTCAATGAGTAAATGTCTCACATTAATGACTTAATATCTCACAATAATGACTTAATATCAATAATGAGCAAATGTCTCACAATAATGACTTAAAATCTCACAAGAATGACTTAATATCTCAATAATGAGTAAATATCTCACAATAACGACTATATCTCAATAATAAGTAAATGTCTCTCAATAATGACTTAAAATCTCACAGTAGTGACTATTTCTCAATAATGAGTTAATGTCTCACAATAATGACTTAATTTCACAGTGAGTAAATGTCTCAACAATAATGATTTACTGTCTCAGCCAATAGTAAATATCTCTCAATAATGACCATATCTCAAAATTAGTAAATGTCTCACAATAACGACTTAATATCTCACAATATTTACTTAATATCTCAAAAATTAGTAAATGTCTCACAATGACTTAGTATCTCATTAATGAACAAATGTCTCACAAAAATTATTTAATATCTCAATAATGAGTGAATGTCTCAAAATAATGACTTAAAATCTTACAATAATGACTTAATATCTCAGTGAGTAAATCTCTCACAATATTGCTTAAAATATCATAATAATGAATATATATCAATGAGTAAATGCCTCACAATGACTTAATATCTCAAGAATGAGTAAATGTCTCACAATAATGACTTAATGTCTTACAATAAAGAGGCACTATATCACAATAATAGTCCTGCTATAAAAACCATTCTAATCTGCTGCTACTTCTGGGACATTTGTATGTTTTGTGCACTTCCTGTAAAATATTTTTCACATTTTCACATCTATTTTTGGGGACTAACATTTGGCCCTCATTTTCTTCACCTCACAACAGACCTGAGTTGTTTTGGGGAATAGGACTGGCCAAAAATTGTGGATCATATATGTTGATCCCGGAGGACTGGGTTGGGAAACATTTGTTTATTGCAACTAATGCAACACTGTTATTCTCATTACTACATTATATGCCAGTTTATGTTATTACACTTCATTAGAAATGCCTCTGAAGTCCATAATATTTAAAATAAGCTTGTTCCTGGTCTGCTTCAATTATTCATACATTGTTTACATCCTGGAGCTACAATTACATGTGCTTTCTGTATAGCTTTTTGTCTTTTCCATTTTGATGGTCTGATGGACTAATCCGTAATGCATCCTTGGATTAGGGAAGGACCAGTGATGAGGAAGATGGCAGTGTCTCTGTTTCTATTGGTAGAGGAGGCTTCATGGAGGATTTCTTCAGGAAGGTAAGGGGCCCACCTCTTTATGTCCAAAACATCTGCCCTCCACTTCTGTTGTATGTCGCACATTAGCACTAAAAATTAATTTTACATTTTGACTGAGTCTCATAATGACGCTTTTTCAAGGTCATATTCACCACCTTGATTCATTTGTCAGTGCAGTTTGAATGAAGATCTATGATGATTCTGCAGTATTTCCACTCAAACCATCTAGAGATGACATTTCTGAAATGGCATTTAATTATACTTACTTATATTTAGAAATAATTGTATACGTATTCTGTTTTACTATATTAACTATTTAAGTTTCATGAAATTAATGATATGATTACCCACAATTCTTAAAGTGTGCTCCAGTTAAAATTCCCATCTGTAAAATCCGATTTAATTATGTTTAATTATAAGTAGAGGTCCTCTGACTTTGTTATATTATATTTAGATTGATTCCTTCTGTCTAATTTGTTTCTCAAGTTCGCACTCTCATCTCCATGCCTGTCAGTGACTCGTTTGGTCTCTCAGTATGGCAGGAGTGTAGCTGTACACTGTATAGTGCAAACTGTATCACATTGAACTGCAGCATCATATTGTGTTGAATCAAATTGTATTAGAGTTAAATTGTATCACATGAGTAGTTTCTTTATGTACATCAGATCATTAGAATTGAGTATCATATCAGCCTCAGTGAAAGAGATTTACACCCCTAGTAAATATACGACTCATCAGGATATTATGATCATCTACCTAATGGTGGAAATAACAACCCTTGGCTCAGTGTTCACTCACTGGTGATCCTGACACTTTCCTGTTCACTATAGAGGTTAACTGGTCTACTGTGGTATGTCGATTGCTCTGTACCACTTGCCTGAGTCATTCCGCTCTGGGATCAGTAACCCATGGTGCACCATTGTTACCTCTGGGAGGTACTCAGTGTACGAGAAGTCCGTTCTCTTTACATCTTCTCTACAGCGGCTCTAGAACATCCCACAATGTTAATGGTTTCTGAGATTCTACCACCACTATGCTTCACCCAGTAACCTATTATCATCTCCTTTTGCACATCAGACACATAATGGTTTTACGCTCTGCTACAGCTGACTGGTGTGGTCCTTTATTTACATGCAGCAAACCCTGTCAGGTGGTCTCGGGCTCAAACAAGAGGTGGTCATAATCCTCTGATATGACTTTATATAAATGTTTATATATATTTTTATATTATATGGATACATTTTAACAGATGCAACAAAATGTTGACTATCAGTCTCTCTACCTGTAAACTGGTTAAGTTGACACTACTGTAGGGGAGCTCAGTTGTTCTACAGCAGCTGCCCTGATAAGGCTTCCTGTAGATGTGCCTGTAAAAGTGTCATGTTTACCAGCCTCCTCACAGTTACAAAACTGCAATAATCAGCTCAATTCATGGACAGTCTGGTTAATCAGCCTATCACCTCTTAGATATTAATTATAGCGGTTAGCATTGTGACCTAATTTCTAAGCCAGCAAATAAAAATTTTATCAAGAACTGTTCATCTCTATGTTTCTGATGTGTGTCAGGTGGAGGAGGTGAGGAATATCATCGATAAAGTCTCCTCTCAGGTCAATGAAGTGAAGAAGAAACACAGCACGATCCTCTCAGCACCAAACTCTGATGATAGTGAGTCATTCCTCAATCACGAAACACAAAATCCACAGTACACACAGTATATGAGGGGTTTATACAGGGAGTCCCATTTGATTCTTTATCCAAGCGATGTTGAGTAAGACCCAAGGTTACATCCAGACATTTTTCTCATCTCGCTAAC
>BRDA01050199.1:0-13695 GCA_036984385.1 Crenuchus spilurus
CAAATCTACTCAAAAATGGTTCACAAGGCACAAAATCAAGCTCCTCTCATGGCCATCTCAGTCCCCAGACCTCAACCCAATAGAAACCTGTGGGGGGAGCCGAAGAGGAGAGTGTAGAGGAGAATACTCAGGACTCTGGACCATTTAGAGAGGGTGTGCAAAGAGGAATGGTAGAAGATGCCTCTTTTTGTATTCTCCCATCTTGTGAAGAGTTACAGGAGAAGATTAAGTGCTGTCTTGTTGTCAAAAGGAGGTTGTACAAAGTACTAAAACCAGGGGTGCCAATAATTGTGGCACACATGATTTCATTCAAAAGATTTATTTCTTAATGTGTGATTTTTCTCCCACCAAATAAAGGCTCTTAAATTAAAGCTGAGATTTTTCTCTTTTTTGCATTGTTGTCCTATATTATTTGTTTTAAACAAGAATTTATTAGAAGCCAAAGAACACTTCTTAACCAGGGGTGCCAATAATGATTGAGGGCACTATAAGTTGACATATACATTGCCATACCATTAAGAGCACCAGTCTCATGCTGCCCAAACAACAGTGAGGCACCCTCAGCTGAATGCCCATGTGATGTAAAACAAGGCACAATTCAACAGAGAGGATCACCTTTCTCATCGGTTGTCTTCTTTGGACCACTACTGACAGACACTAAAGTCAGGTCGTTTTTTTAGATGCTCTGATCCAGTCAGCAATCTAACAGAATTGGGCCCTTGTCAAAGTATCTGTAAATTTTTTCTGATGCATGCAACTTCATCAATCCATCTCTTTAATCCATTTCAGGTTTACAGTGAGTCCCATTATCCTTTTTTGGGTGTTGGGCAGGGTATACAACTATTTTGCATTTACGTTTACATTTACTGCATTTAGCAGATGTTGTTATCCAGAGTAACGTACAACAGTGTTTTGTCTCCATTAAGAGAATTATCTCAGCTAGTACAGACAGGTTAGAGTCCAAACTACTCTTCAGTTCAGATACTGTTAGTGTCTTTTGACCTGTACGATGAACACAGGAGCAACAAGGAAAGTGTCAGGGATCATGATTGAGCAAACACTAGCACATCTGGTCCTGAAGCAGACGCTTGGTTAAGGTGGTACTTATATCACTTATTTAACCATAGATATCACTTTGGAAATAAACAATACTAGACCAGTAATAAACCCACTCTAATACTAAGCTTCTGTGGGATACAGCTGCTTTGGCAGATGTTTTCCTAGTTGAAGTCAACAAGAAAACACTTGTCACTTTAGCACTAATGCATTACTATTCAATTAGTAGAAGTAGTCATGCTACAGTGCAGGTTGCATTGATTTAACATCATATCGTCTCTTTGGGGATGATGTGTGACACAGTCTTCCGTTTAGCCTGCCCAAGCCACCCTAAATTGATTAGCCTGTCAATCTGCACAAGCCTCACCGAAAGCATTAAAGCAAATCAATTATGGTAATGTGGCGTAGAGCAATCCATTCAAAGTAATAAGACGGGCGAAGATACAACTGTATAGATAACTTCAAATCCCTTCAGACGGCCTGATTTAAACTATGCAGACAAACTCAGATCTATTTGAGACCAAATTATAGGAAATATGTCAAATATTCATACACATACTCTTTTAACTGATCGTTGCTATGCAGGAGAAATGCTCCGGAGGACATAAATGAAGTGTTCTTCAGAGAAAATTACATTGTCACATTAAGGAACACGTCAATGATGGGATAGAGGTGAGGTAGGTCAAATTTCATTTTCTTAATGTGGGGCAACCCCGAGAAAGGTGTCAAAAGCAGATAAGATAGTGAAACATCTCGAGTGCATTACACTAAATGTGCCTTACAGACTGGTTACATTTTGTAGATATTCTTTATATAACAGAAGCAAAACGTTCGAAAGGACCAGAAGATGTAATTATTAGTGCTGTCAAGTTGTCTCCTGTTGACCATATGGAAAGTGTTTCTCCAGAGCATCCTTTGGGTCTTGAACGTTCCTGATTCCTCTGATTGTGTCCATCCATTTTGCTGGCCACCCTCATTTTTTATCTTCAACTGTTCCAGCATAAATGTCTTCTTAAGTGAACTGCTTCTTGTCATAATGTGTCCCAAATTAGAGAGATTCAGTTTGGTTATCTGGGCTTCTAGTGAAAGGTGATGTTTGTTTTGGTCAAGGCTTCTTTTTTTGTCAAAGGTTTTCCAAGAAAACATAGCAAAGAATGTTCTTCTTGAGACAGCTCAAGAAATACAACCTTCCACAGACCCTGATGATCCAGTTTTACACAGCAGTCATCGAGTCCATCCTCACAGCATTCATAACCATCTGGTTTGGTTCGTCCACCTCCAATGAATGAGCCAAACTCCAGTGCATCATAAGGACAGCAGAGAAGATCATCTGATGTAATCTGCCAACCTTCAGGAGATCTACTCCAGCAGGGTGAGGAAGCGTGCTGGCAAAATTACGACTGACCTCACATCCTGGACATCACCTCGTCCAGAGGCTCCCCTCTGGTAGAAGACTCAGAACCATCAAAACCAACACAAACCAGCACGTAAACAGCTTCTTCTGAGCTATAGCTCCTCAACAACAGTAGACACCTTACACTGTAGTCCATAAACTCATCTACAACTGAACTGAGCTTCTAAATCTCACTGAACTGTAACTGAAACTGAATTCAATCACAAAACAATGCTGCTATAATAATAATAATAATAATAAGTTGAACTTATATGGCGCCTTTCTCAAACCCAAGGACGCTTAACAGAGCAAGAGGAAAAAATAAATTAAAAAAAAGAAAAATATTATAGAGGAGGAGAATGAAAATGTAGTGAGAAAAAATAGGTTTTAAGCTGAGTCTTGAAAGAGGATAGAGTGGGGCAGTCTCTGAGTGACTGAGGTAAGGAGTTCCATAGTTTGGGGGCCATGAGATTAAAAGATCTGCCTCTGACAGTGACCAATTTGAACTTTGGTACATTTAACTGACCAGAGTTAGAGGACCTAAGAGTTCAAGAAGGGCAGTACTGATGCAAGAGCTCAGCTAGGTAGGCTGAAGCTAGACCATGGAGAGATTTGTAAATTAGCAGCAGGAGTTTAAACTGAATGCGAAGTGGAACAGGAAGCCAGTGTAGCTGAGACAGAATCGGGGTGATATGAGCCGATTTTTTTTGAGCGAGAGATTAACCTGGCAGCAGAGTTTTGGACATACTGAAGTGACTTAATGGAATTGTTAGTAAGTCCAATAAGAAGGGAGTTACAGTAATCTAAGCGGGATGATATGAAAGCATGGACCAGAGTTTCAGTGTCTTTCATGGTGAGCGATGAGCGAAGACGAGCAATGTTACGCAGATGAAAAAAGGCTGTTTTGACCAGAGACCTGATGTGAGGCTCAAAGCAGAGGACAGAGTCAAACAGTACCCCCAATTTACGGACAACACTGGATGTTTTTATCGTTACATCATCAAATTTAACAGTGAAGTCATTAAAGTTTGCCACCTCACTCTTACGGCCAATGAGTAGAATCTCAGATTTATCTGTGTTTAGTATTAAAAAGTTACAACTCATCCATTGTCTGAGGTCTTGAATGCAAAGATGTTAAGGCAGGGGGTGGAAGGATGGAAGTAGTTTTGGTGCTGACATAGATTTGAGTATCATCAGCATAACAGTGAAACTGAAATCCATGATGGTGGATAATTTGACAGAGGGGAAGCATATAGACAGTAAACAGAAGAGGACCAAGAACTGATCCCTGGGGGACTCCTTTTGCTACACTTTGTTCCTTTGCACTATGCTTACTTGCACAGCTGTACAGATGTTCAATGTATGTAAATGTTCATAGCATCTGTACTTTCTGCATTATAGTGTATGTATATTGGTTTAGTATTTTACATGTCATTCTTTCTTACTTTAGTCATTTTTTACTTTATTATTCTCTATTCTATTACTGTTTGTTGTGCTTGTTACATGTCACACATGAGTCACTCTCATGTAGTCAAATTCCTCGTAAGATACTTGGCGAAGTAAAGAGATTTTGATTCTGATTCTCTCAAAAGTCTCCAACACCAAAGTTCAAAGGCATCAATACTCATCCTGTCCAAATTATTACAGTTTAATATCCATAAAGAAGCAAAGAAAAGACCACAATCTGGACAATTCCAATCACTGTTTGGAGAGACAAATGGTTACATTTGAAAATGTTCTCCACTTCCTTCATCTTTGTTCTACCAAGTACCAGGTTGTGTCTTATTTCTTGAAATTAATTCTCTTTCTTGTCATTATTTTTATTTTCTTTATGTTCAGGTGAGTCCCATCTTTTACTCTGTTCTTTAGCTTTCCTTACACAGGCCTTCAATTGTCATCCTCATATTGAAGGTTATTGATGTTCCTTCCACCAATATTGAATCCTTATTCATCTTCCTGAAGCCTTGCCTCTCAATTGATATTTTCAGCTTCAAGGTTTTAACAGGTCTCCTTTGCCAATAAGATATAAACGTTTTACTTTATCATAAATGTGTGTTTCATTCAAAAGGTTAAACTGTCGTATATGTTATATTCATTCAACATAAAGGGATATATTTCCAGTCTTTTGTTGATGAGGACACTCTTTGAATAGTAATTAACTCATTTGAGATTCTGTATTTCTGAGCTTTATGATATTGTCATTTTTGAGATTCATTCATTCATTCATTATCACACCCGCTTAATCCTTATTAGGGTCGCGGTTAGTCCCCCACCCCCTCACTGGGCGCAGGGCAGGGCATTACACTATTCAACTAAGCCCAGGACAGGGCGCCAGTCCATCGCTGGGTGACACACACACACACACACACACACACACACCTACGGACAATTTTTTTTTTTTTTTTAGAGTACCCAATTCACCTGACCTCCATGTTTTTGGATTGTGGGAGGAAACCGGAGACCCCGGAGGAAACCCACGCAGACACGGGGAGAACATGGAAACTCCGCTCAGATGGGGAACCGAACCCAAGACCCCAGCGCTGAGAGGCGAACGTGCTAACCACTAAGCCACCGTGCCCCCCTCATTTTTGAGATGCTCTCCAAAATATTATAACAACCTACCTAATAGTAAGAATAACAGCTCTTGTCTCTGAGTGTTTGCCCACTGGTGAACCCTGACACTGTCCTCATTGCTCGTGTTCATTATAGAGGTTAACTGGTCCACTGTGGAGCATTAATTGCTCTGTATCACTCACCAGAGTTGTTGTTCCTCTCTCGCATCATTGGCTCACAGGGCACCACTGTTATGCAGTAGGGAGGTACGTAATGTTCAATCTAAGAATACCTTCACTAGAACATGCCCCAAAGTTAGCGGTTTCTGAGATGCACCCTATTATCAGCCCTTTTGGACATCAAACAAATCACATCCTTCTCCCATGATGATGGTTTTACATTCTGCTACAACTGACTAGTGTGCTCACTTACTTATACATGCAGCAAACTGTGTCACATGACAAGTCCCGACTGAGTTAATTCCAAACCAGGGGTTGTCACAATATGACAATATATATAAACAATAAGGCAGTTTCAATATGTAGTTATTAATAATATACAGTTCTTATGTATTCATGGACTGCAAACTTTGTCTCACATTTCAGCTGAGTAACCACCTTATATCAACTGAATTCTAACTGTGTTGTACATTTGGAGGTGACTTCTGAATATAAAGGTTCAGACAATACAGAGAATGTCAGAATACAGGGAATATCCCATCAGTTTTTTTTTTGCTATTTGTTTTGTTTGTTTGTTTGTTTGTTTGTTTGTTTGTTTTAAAGTTTGTAATTAAAATTTAAGTGAACTTCACAAAAGCTTTATTGAGAAAGTTTGTGAAATATCTGAAAGTTTGTTCCTGTTACTTACTCCCGTCACTTGTTGCAGGTGGGACATTAATTAGTGACGTACACGGATGTTTGTTTACGTGGGGCTGCTTAATGCTGTAATGTTTGTCTGCTATATATTTTTTTTAACAAAAAAAACATTTTAAATTGTTTTAAATCCTTCTAAATGAATCAGATACAGTATATTAATGATGTTCTTCTGCTTTATGTATGTGTTACGTTTTATTTCAGACTTTTAAGTGGTTTTTAGCACTAATATTTGAGCCTCTGTGTTTTTATGTCTTGTGCAGGTGTGAGAGTTTGTCTGCATTTGGGCACTAATTCTGCTCCATGTCTCATGTGTTCAGGTATGTTTTTGGTTGTTTTTCAGAGTTTATATACTGATTTTATTGCAGTTTGACAAACTAATGGTTTCAGTCACTAAATGATTCATGTTTGACTAGATTTTACAAGTCTTTTAGTTTGTAATTCAGATGGGACGCCTCACTGTCTTCTGTGCTAGCAGTGAACATTCTCATGTGCATTAATTTATATATTTTAGCACATTACTGTAAGCTTATTAATGAGTGTATAAGTGCAACAAAATTAGAAGAAAAAATAATATTGTGAAAAAGTGCTTTAGTATTTATAATTTAATTTAAGTAGAAAAACTAGATTTTATATTAATTACATGTGAAATGACATTGCAAGCCCTTTTTGTTTTCATGTTGATACTCTAATAATTTGAGATTCTGGATTTCTGATTGTCATGAGTTAGACAGCCATAATGATAGAAAAAAAAGACTTGAAATGTCAGTTTAAGTATAATGAATATGTGACATATAAAAAGATTAAATTATGAACAACAGTGACCTTCTTCAGTGAGATATCAGCTCCTTTCAGATGCTTGCGTATAATAATTCTGCCTCATGTCTCATGTTTTCAGGCACAAACTACAGAAAGTGTAACACAGGTTAGACATTTTCAGTGCGTGAGATTTGGGAGTCAGAACCAGTTGGGTCATTGGTTGCTTTAGTCTATTTGTGCCTCCTTTTAGAGGTTAACTGTGGCACATCAATTGCTCTGTACCATTTGCAATGGTAGCTCTGGAATCAGTGGCCTTTGGGCCACCACTGATATGATGTGTTCAAGAAGTTTTATTTTTGGTATACCTTCAGTACAGCAGCTCTACAACATCTGTAAAAGCAAATTAGAACTTTGAAAGTGACACCTAACGTCTTGATAAGTGTTAAATTTTTCACTGAAGAACGTGACAAACTAGAAGTAAACTATGAAGTAAGTGGTGGTAGATATGAGGTTAGATAGGCTGGTGGTGTGAATGTTTAAATGTGTTTATGCATTTTGCTCTGAAAAATCTAAAAACTCAAATTAAAACAAAGTTGATTACAAAAAAGAAAACATAATGATGTTAGTAGGGTTGTTTGGAGCAATGACATAGAAGATCTAGTTTTATTGGTTAAACCTAAACTGCTTCTTATGTGTCTTTGCTCCTTAGCAAAGAAAATTTTTTGTAAATAACATGTACAAGTGTTGAGAATTGTTTTAAAGTTTAAAGAACCTCTATGTAATGTAAAGCTTTTGTAGTTATTAAAGGATACAGAGCTGTATGTGTCAGCTACAAACCAATTAAGAATAAATGCAATTATTATAAGACTTCAGGGCCTTCGTATGAGTATACTGCTCAAAGACACTGAAGTTTGCTTTTTGTTTGAACATTACTCAGATCTACTGTGGCATTTTTGATGATAATATCTGCACTAACTTTTATAATTAAAGAAATGGATTGCCCCCCCCCAGGCAAAAGCATTTGATTGGTGATCAGTCAGTGATGTTCATTACTGTAGGTGAGTCTGGGCAGAATGTCAATAATTATTACATTTGAATATGGTCACATCCAATTTCATGGACAAACACCAGAGCAAAGGGTTCTTGTTTGCATTTCATAGTCATGAAAATGAAAAGTCCCTTTTTCCTCAATTCTACATGCTAAGACTTCATTATGTAAGAAATTCAAATGAACATTTAAACCTCTGCCACATAGACCCATAAAGTGCAAGGAGCTGAGAGTTAAAAAGAGGCAGAGGTGGGGTTCTGAAACATTAACTAGGACGTGACTAAATCAAATTCTATTATTCAGTTGATCTAATTATGTTATAATGTAAAATCATTTTAAAAAGACTCACTTTTCTCAAGCTTAGGTAAAAGTACATAAACACTGCTGTACTGCATCATTTTCTGGTAAGGATGAAACCTATCAATTCAACTGGAGGTTATAAATCTCCCTGGCTGTTGTGTATATTAAGGCACCGACCAATCAGTAGTTAATTTTAGCTTTATGTAACTAACTACAAACATATAGAGCAGAAGAATGAAAATGGGGAGAGAATAGTTTAAGTTGAGTTTTTAAAGAGGAAAGAGTGGGGCAGTCTCTGAGCGACTGGGGTAAGGTGTTCCATAGTTTGGGGCCCCCCACAGTGACCAGTTTGAACATGGGGACAAACAACACACCATATTTAGAGGAAATGAGTGTTGGGGAAGGGCAGTAAGGGTGCAGAAGCTCGGTTAAGTAAGCTAAAAGGGTTTTTTGACGAGAGATTAATCTGGCAGCAGAATTTTGGACTGAAGAGACTGAACGGGTTTTATGAAAAAAGACTATGAGATGTCATTGATCAGCTAAGGTGTGGTTCAAGCTCTCAAGTGGGTGGAGTTTTCATGTTCTCCCTGTGTCTGTGTGGGTTTCCTCCTGCAGTCCAAAACATGGAGATCAGGTGAATTGGCACTAAATGACCCATCTGTTTGTGTATGATTGTGTATGTATGTATGTATGTTTGCCCATATATGGTTGGCGTTCTGTTCTGGGTGATCCCCCTAGTGCTCGATGCAGTCCTCCAGGTGGACGGTCGCTACAGGTAGAGAGTACGCTGTGTGCGATTGGCTGCCGCTTCTCACCGGTGTGTGTGTGGTTGAGTTCTAAGTGTGTTGTTGACTGTGTTAATTGTGAAGCGTCCTTGGTTAACGTTCATTTGTTCAAACCAAAGCCAGATCTTATTGGGTTGATGTGAACTGTAAAAATTAATACAAGATATTCAGTTCTGGCAGCATTTTTTAACCTTAATTAAGATTCTGGAGAAGTTTAGAATCAAACTGTTTCCATTGGTTTGGCTATGGGTTGAACGTTGTTTAATTGGAAAGGGGTAAAACCGAGTATATTTGGGCTCTGAGGTAAGTTTTCTCTCATTAGATGGGTGTTGTCCAATCAGCAGTATATATAAGCCACCGTACTGAAGAGTCTTCTCTTTTATCAGGTTAACACAACAGAGTGCCCGATGCACCGCCATTTCTTTTTAAATGAACTCCTACAATTCTCTTAACAAATGAACTTCTTGCTGGTTCTTTCCAGAACTCTCCACTGAAAAATTCTTTATGGAAGCAAAAGTTGTTCTTGTATGACAGTGCACCAAAGAACTTTATTTTAGGGTGCTGCTCACTGAGCAGTTCGTTACGTCACCCATAGCTCCTTCAGTCTCTTTGACTTTTGTTCCGAAAGCCATTTGGGAGCATAATTGTGCTGCTGCTGAGCTGCTGACTTCTCTTTGGCTTCCCTGCAGCACCCTCTTTTGTCAGACTGCTAAAAGAAGGAATGGTGTACACACAGGCTCTGAGCAAACCCGCAGCAGTGGGTTGCGAGTCCTCATGAAAGAAGCGAGCCTCGGTGACCTGGATTTGTCGGGTCAGATTTATCGCCTGAATCGCATTATAGCCACCACGTCGTCATCAAGCAGGGTGAGATCCCAAACCTCGGAACATGACGACTCGTTTAAGAGACAGTGCTGCAGATCCACGCTCCAGCCCGCGACTGCTAAAGGAAGGGTGAAGTCCTGATTCAAAATGAAAAGTGGACTCTCGACCACACCAAGTGAGGAATATGTTATCTGTGGCCTCTGGCTAACTTCCATCCGCTGCCACGACCACATCTCCAGTCCTGCGAAGCTCAATTATGGCCAATCTCCAACGACGTGAGAAAAGGTTCTTATTAAATCAGATGGGCTGATATTTCTGCATATTTTGGGAGGAGAAAGTGCCACTCAGTTCTTTTTGCAGCCGTTGCCTGTTAATTTACTCTCTCTCTCTCTCTCCTTGATGCAGAATCTCTCCACGTTTCTGATTGGTCCCTCAGGGCCTGGAGAACATTTCTCCAGCGAGACTGGCCAAAGCGGTGGATGACAAATTGCTTGAAGTTGCTGTTTATTTGCACGCCTGCTCTTACAGCCATTCCCTCCAATTATTTTGAAGTTTGTGACTAAAAGCGCAATCACTGGTAGATCATTATCTACGAATGATAGCCAGCAGTTTCTTTTCGTGGTGTCCCCAATTTGGCACACAGATTGCTCTTAAGTGCCCACAGCCTTTCCTTTCGCTAACTTCTCCTGTGCAATTATGACGACCTAATATTCATGCTATCTGCACAGCTTCAGGCTAGGAGAGATTGGTTCTAAAAAGGAACAAGGCAGGCATGAACACTCTGCTAGTCCATCTCAAAGCCGCGCTCTGTCAAGATGTCTGATTTCTGGCACAGTTTGATGTTCTCCATGACTGATCGATGGAGGAAGCTGATGTTCTGAGCCATTAGAGGTGAGAGAGAGAAAAAAACAACACAGAGATCACGCAGTTTGTCTTCTCCACGGCGTGGCTGTGCACATTGCAGCTGTCAGGAGATAGTAAACCTTGGATTATTTGTGGAGCGGAAACCTCAGATGTCCCGTGGACAAGCCATGAGTCCCTCATGAAGCAGATTACTACAGCTGTGCAATGTCCTTGGCAAGGAGGATGAGAAATAGAGGAGCATCACTGATTTTTGGAGCAGCCTATTATCTTTGTCATCTCAAGAGAAATGCAACACAAAACTGATGAAAGCATTGCACATGGCTGTGCGTCGTGATGTACGTGTACATTAGCTTGAATCTATTTTCAGTGGCGGTCCATAAGGAACGTTTCTGGACAGGCTGACAGGTTTAAAAAATCTAATGTAATGAAATCTTTAGTTATTTAGCCAAAAAGCTAAATCAGCCAAATGACAATGAACCATCTTGACAACTTCTAAAGCAGAGCTCAGCTCTTGTCAACGGGAAGTGAACAAAGTAGGTGCCATGCAGTGCCACAGACAGACCAGTGATCAGTTTAATATTTCTATAAATAAATAAAGTAAATATATTTACTCACCCAAGTTATACACACAGCAGCTCATCTCTGAACAGGTTTTAGATTTAGATTCAACTTTTTTCCAAAATAATTTACACACATCAGAATTTGAGCTCCACATATAACACATTTAACCCAAAGCGGTGGGCAGCCTTATCCACAGCGCCCGGGGAGCTGCCAGTCATGACCTGCCCAGGGATCGAAAAAATATAATAAACTTGTGTTCATTATTTAATTCAGAAAGTAAACTGGCATTTTATATTAATTACGCACAAATTGACATTCAAGCCTTTTGTTTATGTTGATATGTTAAGAAATGTCAGAAATGCAGTTTTTTTTTAGTTTGAGTGTTGAAACCGTATCAACAGTAAAACAATAAGGCTTGAAATATAATTTTAAGTGTACTGAATAAAAATGTAAGTGACTATTGTGTTCTAGTGTTTAGTGGTGGTGTTTGTGCCTCCCTTTGATCCTTTTAGTGATGTTTTTAACAGATGTGAGTGACATTTGCATTAGGGGTGCAGGAAAAAATCGCTTTGAGCTCGAATCGCGTTTCTAACATTAAACGATTCAGAATTGATTCTCGTTTTCAAAAAATAGATTATTTTTGCGGGTGCGGATGTGCCTTATCAGCCACCGTAGTGCTTAGCAAAACAAGGAAGCAGCGTGGGCTACGTACAGGCATGCAAGCCAAGCCGCGGTCTTTTAAAGCAACCATTTGGAAACACCCGGCCCGGGTAAGAAAGGGCTGGACGTGACTCATGCGATTTGCAGAGATTGCAACGGTAAAGTAACGTATTTCGTTCGTATTTGAAGGAATTGGAAAAAAAACAATTCCTGACCCCAAGAATCCATTCTGGATCGATTCGCTCGATTCCCAAAGATTTGCAGCCCTAATTTGCATCATGATTCGAGTCAGTTTATGTACAATGAGAGGCTGCAGTCTTTCATTCAGTTTGAGGACCTGTGACTATTTCTTTGTTTAGCATATGTGACTGAAGTTTCTAAAATTAGGAAAATAATACTTTAATTATTTAATTGTTTAATAAAAATAGCATCTGGTTTGTGTTGGCTAACTTTTTTAGTTTTCTGTATGAGATCCTCTGATGGACCACCACTGTCTGTTACTCATCTCTGTGGTTTTAGCTTCATAGCAATCTGCCAGTGCAACTTTTACAGACTCTGATCTCCTGCACCATTTACCTATTAAACTATAGACATAACTCTGGTTATGTAAGTCCTATGTGCATTGGCATGTTGGTTAATAATACATCATATCCTGTGGGAAATATGTTTTTGTGACTTAATTGTGGCGAAAAGAGAAGAAGCATTTACTTGTATTCTCTGTGGCTCAGACACAGAGCTCAGCTTTAGGTAATATTGTATGTACTAGCACTGACATAATGTTATTGACCTCCAACACTATACAAGAGTACATTTCTTCAGTCTGTGCAAATCAATTATAAACCCTACAGATATCTTGCCGTAGCATTACACCATGGACGTAGACCAAGACTACTAGGTTTTAGGAACATCTAACTTGTACCTACTCTCACTGGCACCCAGTAGGTTTCTTTGCATGCCAAATAATGTAAATGTACCATTAAAGTTACAAAACAATCTTTATGGTCCAGTTTTGTACCTTAAAGCGTGGCTCACACAAGCTTTTTAAAATCCTACACAATGTACGACACCTCACATGTAAAGACATTTTCCTCGATTTTTCTGAGCATGATCGTTGTTAGTCGTAAGGGCCCCCACACTACACAATGTACTCTGAACACTACACACTTTCAGAATATGCACCCCCAACCTAGAGCCTCAAAATCTTATAGAACTTTCTTACAAGCTGCTATATTTTTTCGCAAAATTAGATGTAAACAAACATGGCGGAGTACAGTAAAACTATTGCAATGGTAGTTGAGAGCTTTCTGCTCAGAAAACCTGTGAAAAAGAAAAGGATGTTGATGAATTGAACTGAAATGAACATTATAAAGACACTCATGCTCTTGTCAAGTCCACCTCGCTCACATTTTAATCACTTTTAACTTCTTCTGTACACACTGTCGTTCAGCTCAGCTCTTATTGGTTGACGATCTTTCCGGCGTGATGTTAATGTGCCATTTTACACCAGAGAAACAGCATCCATCCCACACTACAGGATACAGAGTGTACATGTTTTATATTTACACTTCACAATCAGGGCAGAAGAACATCGGAGTAGTAAAGATTGGATTATAGATGCCACACACTACGGGATCATCTGGGAACATCATTGAAATTCAGAGATCCTTTGTGATTGTCGGTAAGAGCAAATTGACCTAAAAAAAAAGACCGGTAGTTGTGTAGTGTGCAGCAGTCTTTAAAGGTTCACTGCATTTCCAGAAGAAAGCAGCAGATTTATTTTTAAGTCAATATAACTTCAAATGTACTAATTACAACACAGTCTGATAGTGTTTCCTAACTACTGCAACGGAAGGGTACCGTCCCAGACAAGGGCGTAACTTTGGGTCCAACTTTGGGGGGGTTGAGCTGTCTGCCTATTTATTTATTTATTAAATCATTTACTTTTCTAAAAGGATTCAGGAGATTTTGGGTTAACCGTATTAGAAACACATTGTAATGCTTTTACTATGTATTTATTTAACT